>OX424575.1:122817213-123124713 GCA_949152435.1 Gastracanthus pulcherrimus | reverse complement strand
TGTTAAGTTATACATTAGGTAGGAAAATAATGTTCACTTATTCATAAACAAGGCGCAATTTCCTTACATTTTATATATCTAACAAATTACTTAAATATTTTCGTGAACTTAATAGGATTATTATAAATATTGAATTTCGTTTTTGTTAAAGAATTGCTATTTTAAATTTTTATAATTTGCGAAAAATTAAAATAATTATCTTTGTTATTTTACAATTTTCATACGTAAAAAAGATGCATATATTTGTAAAGTTCATGTAATATTCTTTAATATTTTTTGTATTACACACCACAATTGTGTTAGAGTACTTTTTTATGTTTACTTGCATATTCTTATTTTATAATTACACCAAGAAATTTCGTAAACTATAAAATTCATGTATATTTATAATATATAAGTGTATAGTGGGTAATCCAATTGATATAAAAGAAATGCACAAATTTAATAAAAGTTTACAACTTAAAATTGTTGTATATCTATAAAACAACTTTTTCAGTATAAATATTCCATAAATAGTTATGCCTTCAATCTCTTTGAGGAAGCATTCTGCTAAACCAGTTAGCAGCGGTTTTTTAAATGGTTATATCTCGGAAATATATCATGGAAATATATTGAAGAAAATTATACACGAAAACGTGATTTTTTGTTTAAACGATATCTTGGAAACATATGATGGGAAATGTTTAAAAGAAATTGAGTTGGAAAATGCAGCTGTCGACTATCTCTTTGTCGCGATGATATTTTATTAAACAAATGATTTTTTTTTATTATTCGATGAACATACGAAATTAGAAAAAAATAAAGATTCCTCGATTTGTTTTTGTTTTATAACTATTTTTCTATTTTACGATATTCTACACATTTTTGAGCTATTAATTAAAAAGAAATATATCATTTAAAATGAATGTATTAAAATAAAGAAATTTAGATTGGAACAATAAATTTAGTTTCAGGAAGCCAACTGCCAATGAATTGATAGCGGTTTTGCTTTTTCAAAGAGAAAGCTTTATAACGATGATTTTTTATTAAATCTGAGATTACGATGTATTTCGATGTTTTTGAGGTTGCTGAATCGAAATATATAGGTTTAAAAAAATGTGTGTCTGTATGTGTGTATGTATGTATGTATGTATGTATGTATGTATGTATGTATGTATGTATGTATGTATGTATGTATGTATGTATGTATGTATGTATGTATGTATGTATGTATGTATGTATGTATGTATGTATGTATGTATGTATGTATGTATGTATGTATGTATGTATGTATGTATGTATGTATGTATGTATGTATGTATGTATGTATGTGCGTACGTCCGTGCGTGTGTATGTATGTGGTCAAATTTTGTGGTCACCATAATTTTTGAAGGCCACGGTATTTCGGGCTGAAATTTCGCAGGTACACCAGATATGACCCAACATATAACTGATTAGATTTTGAAGCTAAATTGTCGAAACTTACAGATTATGTTCAAAAGTAAAAAAAGTAAAGTTCAAAATGTTGAAAAAAAAAAAAATTTGTTATTATTTTATTGGTTATGTATGTCAAAAATATACATAAATTTGTCAAGTAAACATACTATCCTTTCAATCAGCAAGGTGTATCTTACAATATCTTTAATGTTTGTGTTTACTAAAGAATTGTAATTTTAGATTTTTAAAATTTGTAATAATTGGCAAAAATATTTTTATTACTTTATATGTTTGATATGTCAAAAATATGCAAAAAATCCGTAAATATCGTGTAATTACCTTTCGATTGGTGTATCTTAGAGTTACTTTAAATTTGTTTTTGTTAAAAAAAATGCAATTTTGTACATTGAAAATTTTTCAATATTGTTATAAGTTTATTTTAAATGTATACATTAGATAAGTAAAAAATGTGCACTTATTCATGAACAAGGCGTAATTTCCTTACAATTTATATATCTAACAAATAGTTTAAATAATTTTTGCGTACAAAATACAATTTAAAATTTTGAATATGCATTTCATGTTATCACATTTTGTGGTCCCCACCACTTTTAAACGCATTTGTATTTTTCACTAAAATTTTGTAGTTTGATTAGAAATAACTCCGCATACAACTGATTAAGTTGAGCTAACAACGCAGCATTTTAACCTACCTAACAGCAACACCGTAGTCTATAACGTTCTCTAAAGTATTGTCGACTGCTCATAAAGTCACTTGTATCAATCTAAATATTCAATAAATAATTGTGCATTAAATCTCTTTGAGAAAACATTGTTCTAAAGCAGTTAACAGCGGTTTTCTCTATGCCTTAATGCCCAGTTGCAACAATTTTACCTAGGGTTCAGATATTAAAAAATTTTTGTCTCCTGACTTGGCGAGGAATATTATATATATATATGGGTTATTGCAGCCAACTTTTAAAAGACGTTGCAAAGGGGGTTCACGAAAATGGTTGCAACTTTTATATGAAAATATATGTCAAAAAAAAGCCCCTTTTCACCACTTTTAGCCCCTGAGATGCCTCGTGGCTCGTGTTATAATTTACGGAATATCCCAAGGTGGTCGACAAATGATTTTAACCATTAAAAAAAAGGGATTCCTTCGTTTTTTTACAAACGTTATCAAAAAGATATTAGACCTCTTTGGAAGCTCAATTGGTTACTCCTACAGAGCTGAATATAGACTTAATTATTTTTAGTTTTTTAAGAAACACTTTTAAGGACATTGTGGTCAAAAGTTATGCACACTTTCAAATTTCTAAAAAAATTTAGGTGATAAATGCGAGTGTGCAAAATATTGAAGAAACTTCGGCTCGGATTGGCTCAATTTATTACCTACATTTTTTTTATAAATTTCAATTGTGCATAACATTTGACCAGAATCTCCTTAGATGTGTTCCGACCACACAAATTAACGGTCTTTATGTCAGCTTTTACATAGGATTGCGTACAAGTACCGATGACGTAAATTACCTCAAGTAAATTACATCAAACTATAACCGAACCCATTAAAAATATATCGACGCTCCGTACGAAGACTAGCACAGCTCAGAATTCTCAAAAACAGCTAGTTCTTTTCCAAGACCTCTTATAAAACCAGCACTTTTTAGATCCTCTAATAAATACTAATATTTTCTCAGAACCCTTGAAAAGGTGATAGTTTTTGTCTGAGAACCTCCTAGTTTCGTAGGAGGATTTTGATTAAAACTGTTGTTTTTTGAGAATTCTGAGTTGTGCTAGTCTTCGTACGGAGCATCGATATATATTTCATGCCAAAAAAACAAGGTTGGAAAAATGTCATAGCTCCGGAAGAAGGTCTAGGGCAAAACGAAACTTTGAGATACTTTTCTACTATGTTTAAACTAACTTTTGAGACGTGTTACGTTTAGTGTGGAACATGTAGAAATTGGTGGCAGTGGTGTCAACTTAGCGTTTTTCGAAGAGAACTAATTTCAAAAGACTGTAACTTTGATTATAGTTTACGAATTTTAACGTTTCAAAAATGAAATAAAGGTCTTCTCAGACCAAGAAATTGACACGTGGTAGATCTGATTTTAACATAAGAATAAAAAATAATTATGTTTAAATTCAGCTCCGTAGGAATTGACCCATTGACCCATTGACCTGCCAAAGGGGTCTAATATTTTTTCCATAATGTTCGTAAAAAGAAGAAATCCCTTATTGGAACGTTAAAAATCGTTGAATTGGAGGCGCTGTAAAATATTTTAAAAATTGTCGTTTTTTGGCCATTTTAGGAAATTCAGTAAATTATAACACGAGCCACGAGGCACCTCAGGGACTATAAAAAGGTGAAAAAGAGATTTTTTTCACATATATTTTCATATGAAAAATTTGCAACCATTTTCTTGTATCCCCGGGGCAGCGTTTTTTAAAAGTTGTCTGTAATTACCCATATATAGTGAGACAAGCTAAAATTAACAAATCGGTGCACACCCATATTCAGTTTTATTTGCCGATTTTGTACATAAAAATACTTATCAAAAGAATACACCAACAAATCTTTCAGCTAATGAGGTGTCCTGTGGCTTTATATAATAGATAAAATACCGCTATTTTCAAAAAATTTCACAAGTCTCCCGTTTTGACCAATTTGAACGTACCAAAGACGATTTTTTCAGTTTCTTTTTTATAAACTGCAAGTTCAACTTTAAATCAAACTATTTTTTATTACATATTTTTTATGTTTACCGTGTTATGAACATTTTGGGACATGCAGGATGCAAAAGCTCTTAGTTATACCAAAGTTATAGCCAGTTGAGTGAACAATTTACTTTGGATACCATACCAAATCGAAACTTTGAAAGCGTTTTTCTCGAAACTTATATTTTTAAAACTTGCAGAATATATCGGTTAGAATATATTTTTTGTCACACATATACGAAAATGCGCTTTTTCATGCCCATATAGTGGGACTAAAGTGTCCGTTTTCCGACCGGCGTGCGAAAGAAAGACTAGCGGGAAAAACGCGAGAGAGAGACAGATAGAGAGAGAGAGAGAGAGAGAGAGAGAGAGAGAGAGAGAGAGAGAGAGAGAGAGAGAGAGAGAGAGAGAGAGACGTGTGAAATTGTTTGAAAATAGCAGTTTTGTATGTATAAAAAATTAGCTGAAAAAAAAGAGACATGGGCACCGATTTTTTCATTTTGGCTGGCCTGACTCATATATATAAATATAATAATAATAATAATATAAATATAAAAGATAAACTATATAGATTATATACTAATATATATTAATTATATATATATATATATATATATATATATATATATATATATATATATATATCCCTATAGGAACTACAAGACTTTGTCGAAGTCCAGTACCTCTTATCTTACAGGACTGTGGTGGGTAAGGGGGCTTATTCAAACTAAGAAGCAGTTCACACAACTCACTTACACACCAGCACACTACCACGCATAATACGACTCACGCTATCAAGCGCTACAATCAACACTACACAGTCATTTACATTCATTACGTAACACTTACCACATACATTACACTGAACAAAATACCCAACCATCTCCTCTTAGATAGTATGACTAGTCGTGAGGCAAATGTACAGAAAATCACCCGACCCGATTGTTCTCACGCTGAGACACGCTGGGAGTGCCTGGACCCCTGTCGGTTGTACCCATCGGCATGGGCAAAGGGCTGATGTGATCCTAGCTCTGCCGAGGCGGTTAGTTCTGGCGCGGGATCAGAAGCCGGCCGCTTCGGACCCTGATCAGGAAGTGCGTATTGGGCCCATGCATATTGAGGAGTTCATAAAGGTGATAGATGAAATCATCAAACATATGGGAAGAACGTTGGAAATGCAGCCCGGAGTAAATAACACCACCAAGCACTCCATACCCTACCGCGTCGAACTTTTCGACTCTTGAAAGGACCGTCTGCTTCCCAACATCGAAGAGTACAGTCCAACAGACACTCTGGGAGCCACGGCTACCGCAAGCCAGCGGCCTCAAAATGAGAGAGGGTGACCACGAGACGGGGACTCTGATAGTGCCGAGGCAGCTGTCACTGATAAGAAGACCAGGGCCAACAGGCCCCCGGAGGCCGACGGTTTTGCTCCGGTCCTGTCGAGGAGAGAGAAAGCTGCAACTAAGAAACCGCAGCAACAGCAGCAGAAACATCAAGTGCAGCAGAGCCAACAACAGTTGCAGCGCAAACAACAGGATCGACAGCAGCGGCGACAACAACTCCAGCAGCAGGCGCAACAAAACAAGCCCTTAACAGCCAGGACACCGGCTAACAAGAGCGAGGCTTCTCAAAAACATCCAAAAAAAGAAAAAGAGGAGGACGCCTAGGAAGCGACCCAAGGCTGTCCTTTTTCGACCTGGCGATGGAGTCACCTACATGGACGTTCTTACGAATGTCCACGAAAAGTCACCGCGGAGTGCACAAACACTGATATTTCTATCAGGAAGACCAGGACTGGCGACGTCCTGGTAGAGTTGAGCACGAAAAACAGCGACCAAAAGCTAGGGACTATAAGAGTCTCCATCAGGAGGACAATGAGCCAGTCGGGGGTCGAAAAGAACCTCACACCTAAGACAAACGTGGAAGTCAGAGACCTTGACAGCCTCACCAACAAAAAAGTGGTGGAGGCGCGGATCAGGAAGGTCTTTGACGAAAGCAGGAGTCTCAACGGGTGAGATCAGCGTTTCGCTGACCAAGCCCAATACCAGGGAGCAGCGACTAGCCATCGTAGAGGTGGACCAGGAAAAGGCAGAGTTCCTCCTTGAGAAGAACCACCGGAAAGTCGGCTACATGAACTGTCGACGGAGAAGATGGCAGCGGCTCCAACGGTGCTTCAGATGCATGGGTTACGGACATCAAGCGCGCGGTGTCGTGGCCCAGACAGAAGCAAGGCCTGCTACAAATATGGCGCGGAAGGTCACAAAGAAGCAGCCTGCAAGACTACCAAAGCGAAGTGCGTCTTGTGCACTGACCTGAAAGTAGACCAAGCACATCTGGTCCACACGCCGGGCTTGGGGCAGTGTAGAGTGTTTCGCGGAACGCTTAGGCAGACCAAAGCCAAGCCTTAATGATGGATCGTATAACGGTCCTTAAGCGAAACTCCATAGAGCCGAATTAGCCAACAGCCTTCTGATTCATAGTATATTTGAGACGAAGACTGATGTGCTACTAATCAGCGAGCAGTATTATAACTGGGACAAGCCCACCTGGTACCCAGACACGCTTGGCACAGCAGCAATCTTCGTGGATCTACAAACCAGCACAGTTGACAAACACGGAGCTCGGAGAGATTTTGTTTGGGTGGAGAGCCGAGACGTAACTTACGTGAGCTGCTATTATACCCCGAACGTTCCCATTGATGACTTCAGGCGGAGTATGGACGAGTTAGAAGACGCGATTCGAGAGATGCAAGGCGAATTCGAGGTTGCCGGCGACTTCAATGCGCGAGTATTGGAGTGGGGCATGTCAGAGCCGGACAGCAGAGAAAACACCATTCTGGAGATGGTATCCAGGATTGACCTGATAGTTCTCAACGTTGGGAATACGTCGACATTCATAAGGGTAGGGCATATTGGAACGATTCTGGACGTGTCTTTCGTATCCGAAAATCTAGCGCTTAGAGCGTCGGATTGAAGGGTACTGGAGGATTCCAATTGCAGGCAAGAATCGCGGGAAAGTCACCCCGATGGAACCTGACCAAGTTGAACACCCACCAACTAGTCGAAGTACTGCTAACAGGACAACAGAACATTACTATAACGAGCGCCACCGAAGGCAGAGACAGAGCGGAGGCTATCGTGAGGGAGACCATGGGCCTCATTCACCGAGCCTTCGACGCATCCATGCCGTGCAAGGGATCGCGACATGGAAAACGCCCAGCTATTGGTGGTCTGACGAAATCGCGCAACTGATGGCGGAAGCGAACCGCCTCAGAAGAAGAGCGTAAAGAACGGGAGGCGAAACGCAGGTAGCACTGTTGTCGGCGCAGCGTAAAGCAGCGCGCCGACGGATCCGATACAAGATCAACCTGTGCAAGGGACAGTGCTGGAAGAAGCTGACGGAGGAAGTCAATCGAGATGTCTGGGGCTTTGGCTACGAGATCGTGACCAAGAAACTCTGCGCGCTCCCGAATTACCCTTTTGACGAAAACACCATGTGACGAATTGTGAACACTGTTCCCATTGCACCCGGCAAGGCAAGACCAGGAGGAAATCGCTGAAATGGGGGAGATATCCCTATTCTCCAGCGGGGAGCTACGAATCGCCGCCAAAATTATGAGGAGTGAAAAGGCCCCTGTGGCTGACGGGATACCAGATGAGATATTTAAGATCATCGCGGTTACAGAACCTTCTCTCTTGCTGAACATGTACAACGCGTGTCTGAAGGTGGGTGACTTCGGCAACCCCTGGAAGGTTGCGCGCCTCGTGCAGATCGGCAAAGGAAAGGGAGGTCATCTCCGGCTTTCGTCGTCCAACAGGCGACTGTGCATGTTGCACCACGCAGGGAAGCTCTACGAGAGGTTGCTCAAACCACGGCTAAAGGGAGCTGTGCGGGCTACCGGCGATTTAGCTAGCAACCAGTACAGCTTCAGGAAACAGCGATCCATGGTGGGTGCTATACGGGAGGTAGTACAGCGGGGCAGGAGGGCATGGACTGGAAATCATTTTTCCAGGAACATCGCACTCCTAGTCACGCTGAACATTAAGAACACCTTCAACTCGGCCAGATGGTCTGACATCTTGGAAGCGTTGAACATGTTCAGAGTCCCGGAGTACCTCATGCGGGTGATAATGCGAGACTACTTAAAGGAATATAATAGAATAGAATAGATTTTATTTGCACAGAGTCAAAAAATAAATTTCATTTATATTTCTAGTTTAATAGATTCCGTCTCAAAGACAATCTTATAAAATACCTACTTGAAGCTCATACCTTTGGTAGTTGTCACAAAAATGGCATCATAAATTGTACATATCATATTCTGTCGCGTCAATTAGTATAAATACACCAGTACATACTACAAATCAATAAAAAATAATAAATGCGCCAGTATAAAAAAAAAAAAAAAAAAAAAAAAAAAAAAAAAAAAAAAAAAAAAAAAAAAAAGACAATACAGATGCAAAAACATAAGCACGAGTTATTATTACTATTATCACAGTTTAATACTATAAAGTTTTATGTAGATGTCTATTCATTGTCGACCTGAACGAGCTAAGAGAGGGCAGACAGCTAATGCTAAATGGCAATGAGTTCCATAGATTTGCTCCCTGAGTACTGAAGGACTTCAGACCCACGTCTATCCACAATCCTGGAACCGACAGTTCCCTAGGGGCCGTATTAGAGATTCTGGACTTATTTTTTTTTAAAGAGAGCGGCGCAAGGTACGGTGGTTGCTTCATGACATACGTTTCATAAACTAACACCACCGCAAAATACGCCCGCCTTTACTCCACATTCAATCAGTCTATCTCTTTTAACACCGCAAATATATTGTACGCAGGAGTTTTGCAAACGCTGTAAACGAGACTGAAGTTCACCGGACAAATCAAGGTAGAAGAGAGAGCAATAATCTAAGTGAGAAATAACTAAAGCACTTGCGAGCTGCTTGCGTAGTGCCTCGATGGTGCAGGATCTAAATGACCTCAATCCATACAGAGCTCTATTAACCTTTCAGCTAATCGTATCCACCTGCGGTTTCCATGTGAGTTTAGAATCCATGACAACACCGAGATTAGTTACAATATCAACAAAGGGGATGAAGACGTTGGCCTGTAAAGAAAAAATGGTATCCTTTGCTATGATACAAAAGAAAGACAGCACGAGAAATATCTCAGCGCTGGCGTGACACAGGGGTCGATCTTTGGAACATCCTGTACGACAGCCTGTTGAGACTCGGGCTGCCAGAAGGGGTGTACATGATAGCGTACGCCGATGATGTAGCTTTAGTCATCATCGCGCGGAACTTTCAACGAGCACAATATTTGCTCAACCAGGCGATGCGCATGATCTCGCGCTGGATGTGGGAACACGAACTTAACTTGGCAGCCGCTAAGACTGAGATCGTGCCCTTCACCGGCAAACGGATAAACCTCATCTTTACCATGAAAGTGGAAGCGACGGAGGTTTTGACGGGAAGAGAGGCTATGTATCTGGGACTCAAACTAGATACCAAACTTACCTTCTTTTGTCATCTGGCCTATGCAGCGGACAATGCGGCGACAAAGACGGCACAACTGAGCCGTCTCATGGCGAACACGAGTGGCCCTAAATCGAGGCTGCTCATGTCAGTCATCACATCCAACCGATTGTACGGCTCTGAAATATGGGCTGATGCAATGCAACAGGAGTCATACCGGATTAGGATCACTTCCGTTCAACGTAGAGGAGTTCTCCGAGTCTCTGGCGCCTACCGCACGGTCTCGGGACCGGCAGTACTCGTTATTACCGGAATCATCCCGATCGACCTGCATACGTAGGAGCGCAAGAGAATTTACGTATGGAAGAAGAAAGAACCAGCAGAGGACAGAACAACCGTCCACAGAGAGGAACGGTAGCGTACTATGGCAATGTGGCAACAATCCTGGACAAACGACACCATGGGTAATTGGACAGCCAGGCTGATAGAACAATTGGCCTCTTGGATAAACAGAGACCATGGGGAGGTAGGAAGTATCCTACCTTACTACCTAACCCAATTCCTGAGTGATCACGAGTACTTCTGCACTTACCTCAAACGCATGGGGAAGGTTCAGAAACCGAAGTGTATTTTTTGTTCCGCTGATTGCGACGATGCATTGCACACGCTTTTTGTTTGCGAACAATGCAACGAAAAAAAGACAGCTCTTCTCGATTTAGTCGAACAATTCACGCCCGAGACCATGTTGAGAAAATGTTGTCCGCCAAGAATAAGTGGGACACAACGGCAAAATTCGTCGAATCGGTTTTACGAGAAAAGAAGAGATACCTAGATAAAGCAATCGAAGAAGGTTTGACTGTAGCGCCGGGAATCGCTCCGACACCCCATCATAACCCAGGGATGGCGGACGACCCCATAGAAATGGATGTGGTGAGAGATGACGAAACGTCTTCGTAACCGGAAGACGTCTCCCATTTGTATGGCTGTTGCGTGGAGGGACGAGGAAACTTCTCTTTTCTGAGCGGAGATGAAATGCGCCGGTTCAAATACGCGTATAAATGAGACAGGTTAAATCTAACGGCCTCTCGGGGGATTTAAAATTATAAATTTTTTAATTTGTTTCAGGTCAAGGCAGCAGCGATTGTCGAAACGATACTAGAATGGCACCACCCTGAGGTAATGTGATAAACTGTACCAGGGTGGATTCCGCCAAAAGAGGAAATGGAGGTAGGTTTTAGTGGGTCGGTTTGCGATGCAACGGCTGTGTAGTTTTCCCGCGTTTTTGTTTATTTTACTTTTCGTTCTATTTTATGACGGATGCATCCCCAACCAGCCCCACACTATCCAGCTGTGTGGACCCAGTCGGCTGTGCCTTAGGTGGCATTTCCTACCCCCCTCGATAAAAAAAAAGATACACACACACACATTTATATATATATATAGATTTCTATTTATACATATTATATATATATTATATATTAATATCTCTTCTATAATAATTTTTTATTTTAATTTATGTATAGAAATAAATACATTACTTGCAAAGTAAGCGGAGTGATAAGGCGTTGAATCTTAGGTGCCTTGAAGCGTTCTTTTTTGCCTTCTTTTTGGACTGGTCGTTTAACCACAAATCGTCGAACATCATCTTGTTTTGTTAGATTGAAAAGTTTACGAATTTTACTGGCTCTCTTTGGCCCCAAGCGACGTGGAATATTTGTATCAGTGAGTCCAGGAATATCCTAATATAATATAAATACAATTTTTTATAATCTTTTATCTTTTATTATATTTTATTTTTTGAAATAATAAAAAAATGTAACATTTTATTAATACACTTGAATTCTACATACATTCTTTAAAATATAATTTTCTTTTTCATACCTGTTCACCTTTCTTAACAATCACGAGAGCTAAGACCGACAAATTCGCATCAACAATGCATCCTCGAACAGATTTTCTTTTTCGTTCACCATCACGACGTGGTCGATAACATGAGTGACCTTTTGAAAGTAGTAAACGAACGCGACCTGTAAAAGAGTACGTATAAATATAATTTGTAAAGTATTGTTTTAAAATGACTTCATGTAAGATATACTTGTATATGGGCATATAAGAAAATTGCACATCAACATGTATGATTATATTTCGACGTTCCTTACGAAGACTAACGCATTTCAGGTTCCTCGAAAAATACTAGTTATTGTCAGAATCTCTAATAAAAATTAGTAATTTTCAGAATTCTAGGCAAAGACTATAATTTTCTTAGAGGATCTAAGAAAGTGTTCGTATTAACCCATTTCTTCCCAAGCGGCCATTTTATAGTCGATTGGTTTTTTACCCAAAAAATTGTCGAAAAAAAAATAAGAATAACCAATTCTGAAATAAACCACTTTTCTGAAATAAAATTGTCCGCTCTTTCCGATTCTGAAGTCAGAATTTTACAATTTCCGTTGGAAAATTTCAAAATGGCGGTTTTAGGCAAAAAACCAATCGACTATAAAATGGCCGCTTGGGAAGAAATGAGTTTCAGAGAAGCTAAAACGTGCTAGTTTTGTATAAGAGGCATGTGAAAAGAATTCGGTGTTCTTTTAGAAATCTGATATGTGCTAGTCTTCGTAAGGGACGTCGATATTAGCATTGCGTTTAAAAGGCTTTTAAACTACGTAGAATGACGTTTTCTTTCCTTTCAAAATTGACAATTAATATACGCATAAAATATATATTATAATAAAGGTATTATGTGTTCTTATAAATAAGCCCGACCACAAACACATAAAACACTACCCCAGAATCATAAATCCTAAACGATAAAATCCAAATCCCTTACTACCAAAACACATAAATCCAAAACTTTGTAAGTTTAGCTTTCTGGGTTTCAATTTTATCAATTTTGAATTTCAGAACTTGACATTTGTGGGTTAAGGTCTTGTATTATAAACCGTAATTTCACAAATCTTGAATCCTAAAACGCAGAATTTATTAAACACAAACCCTGAAACCTAAATTC
Organism: Gastracanthus pulcherrimus; assembly: GCA_949152435.1. NCBI lineage: Eukaryota > Metazoa > Arthropoda > Insecta > Hymenoptera > Pteromalidae > Gastracanthus > Gastracanthus pulcherrimus. The sequence continues at coordinate 123,112,090 of OX424575.1, read as the reverse complement.
ATACAGTTTACTGATAATATGTTTGAGAACTAAGGGCATTAGATTGTAGGGTTTACGATTTATTGTTTTGGCATAGGATATTATGGGTTTGCGGTGTATGGGTTATGGGTTTGAGGTTTATGGGTTCTATGAGTTTAGGTTTGGGATTTATGAGTGTGAGGCTTACGGGTCAAGGGTTTTTAGGTTGAGAGTGGGGCTTATGGTTTAGGGGTTTATAGTTTTGCGGTGTTTAAGATTTATGAGTGTAGGATCTGTGGATTGGGGTTTATAGTTTTGGGCTTTATGGATTTGGGGTTTATGGGTTTCGTGTTGACAGGTTAGGGGTTTATAGATTTAGGATTTATGGGTTTTAATAATCATTTTCTATTCTTATTAAAATATGTTTCATGAATATATTTATCGTCAAATTAAGAAAAAAACTGCCAAGTAAATATTTCAAGTGGTTAAAAAACACATTGTATCAGAATATTTTACTTCCTCAAAGAGGAATCTTTGTGATAATAAAGAAGAGTTTAAAGAAAACATGATAGAAACATGTTTTGGGACATTTGTAATCAAAATACACTATTTTTAGAAAGTAACCGTATAGATAGTGTGTGTATATGTATGTTGCCCTCGATGGCTCGAGTAACCCAGTCAAATTTAATCTTTCAGGACTCACTTTGTTTGTTTTTCTTTTACTCCAATGGGGGCAATAAGATAATTGTTTTAGATTTTCGAATGCGTTGTTTTTACCGGTTATTCGATTTTTGGATTTTAGTTTTTCGATGTTTTTGGTATGGAACAGCTTTTTTTAGATGATTTTTCTTGGGTGTATAATAAAATAAATATAAAATATAGGTAGAGGTCTTTATTGTATATATATTGAAGAGTAAAATCTATTTTGTTTTAATTTTAGGTACAAAATGGCGACGCTAGAGCAGCAAACTCTAAGGTAAAAACCATGGTAGAAGCGCCAAGACCAACGAATAATAAACGATTGTTGTTTTTCGGACTGATAAATTTTTATGAGCGATTATTGCAAAATCGCTCTGATCAATTGAAACCGTTGTACGATTGTGCGAACAATAAAAAGTTGGAATGGACTGATAACTGCAAAAATGCGTTTAACTGGGTTAAAAAAGAATTATGTTTTCCGCGAGTGCTCGCTCATTACGATCCTAGCGAAGACGTACTCACTCGGGACGCCTCGTCATATGGCCTCTCGGCGGTATTATCGCACAGGTACAAAGACAACAGCAAAAGACCAATCGCGTACGCGTTCAAAAAAAATTCCAAAAAAGAGATTAATAGGACGATTATAGATAAAGAAGGCAGCGCAACAGTGTTCGGATTGAAGCACTTCTACAAATTTATTTTTGGGAAAGAAATACTGCTATGAACGGATCACAAACCCATACAATACATTTTAGGGCCAAAATCGGGCATTCCGCAAATGGCTGCTAGTAGTAGTAGTAGGCTACAGCGGTGGGCATATTTTTTGTCGGGTTTTAAATACAAAATTGAATATATTAAGTCAGAATTAAATGGAAATTGTGATGCCCTTTCAAGATTATACCGATTGACGACGAGACAAACATCTTTGATCCTGATTTTACTCCATTGTATTACGTTAAAGAGGGAGTGAAAATAATTGACTGGTAAGAAATATCGTTAGAAACTAAACGCGACCCGGTGCTAAGATAAATAGTGAATTTCACTATGCGAGGTTGTTCGGCTAATAATAAATTACTTTCGGTAGAAGAAAAATATTTTTTTTCAAAAAGTTTAGAACTTTTGTTAGAAGAACATGTTTTATTTTCGGGCTATCGAGTAGTAATACCGAAAACACTGCAGACTGGCGTTCTTAGAGAGCTGCGTGCCTTGCATTTAGGCATAATTAAGATAAAAATGTTAGCGCGTTCTTATGTATGGTGGCAAAAGAAACCACCTCACTCCATGTTAACTCACCTCCCTAAACTTGGCATGGACATTTTCTATTTAGGTTATATAAACTAATAGATAATTTGCCGTAATTTATCCGTAAATTATCCGTGAACTCGAAAAATTTGCCACGGATTTATTTTTAAAAATAATCGAGTACCCTGCTAACTTTAGAAAAAATTAGTGAGGTACCCCCTTAAAACTACCAAGGAAGCATTCCACGTCATTGGGATAGGGCTTAAAATTTGACGCTTTTTTGCCGTAAAACAACTCTGCACTGAGATTGACTCGAAAACTTTTTTAAGCGCTCATAAGCGCCAGAATTATCCAACTCAAGATGAAGTTGGCAGGGTACCGCCGTAAAATCCACTAGACTAGATCCTAGACTATTGGGCAAGGGCTCAAAATTTGCCGTAAATTATCCATAGAGGCGAAGAAATTGCCGCAGATTTATTTTTAACAATAACCGGATACCCTGCTAACTTAGGGTTAAGTTAGCAGGTTTTGCCTTAAAACTATCAAGGAAGCATTTCACATCATTCGGACAGGGTTTGAAATTTGCCGTTTTTCTGCCGTAAAACAACCCTCCACTCAGATTTACTCGAAACATTTTTTACCGCTCATAAGCAGCAGAATTTTCCTACACAAGATGAAGTTGGCAAGGGGCCCCCGTAAAATCCACTAAACTGTATCCTAGACTGTTAGGTAAAGGCTGAAAATTTGCGTAAGTTATCCGTAAATTATCCGTCGAGACGAAAACATTGCCGAGGATTTATTTTTAAAAACAATCGGGACTCTACTAACTTTGGAAAAATTAGCAGCGTACCCCCCATAAAACTATCAAAGAAGTATTATCCGTCGAGGCGAAAAAATTGCCGCAGATTTATTTTTAAAACTAACCGATGAGACGGACTTGGTTAGAGGGCGTGAGAGTGAATGGTCGTGTGCGCGGCAGCTCGGCCTAAGATTTTCTGTTTTTGCGATATTTTGTGTGTTTTGAGCGAAAAATATAGGAAATATTGATAGGGAAATAGGTAAGGATAATGTGTAGTAGATAGGTGGGAGAAAATTTTGAGTAGGGAAAACATAAACTTGTAAAGAAGGAGCGAGGTGAAAAATTGAGGTTAGGTGGGTGACGGTCGCGTGGTTGACAAAGGAAGAAGATCATGTCGCCGACGGACAAGAAAGTCAATTCCACGAGGACTTTGAGGGAGACGAGAGCTGGTGGAGCACCGGCGGGGAATAAGGGACAAACTACGCTGGACGACAAACTGACGACGAGGAGGGTCACATTCACGGAAGCTGAAAAGGAATCGAGGAAAGAAAAGGAAAAGATGGAGAGACAAAGGGAAGAGGAGTTCAATGAAAGGATCCTGGAAGAGGTAAGAAAGATCAGACAGGAAAAGCTAGAAATAGAAAAGGTAAAATTAGATTTGAACGCAGCAAATAGAGAATTGGGGGAACGCATAGAGAGGTTAGAAAAGAAAATGCAGGAGTGGGAGGTGAGAGAAAGGGAATGGGATGAGCGGCAGTCGGTAATGTCAACGCAAAGCGGACTGAGTCTTGCGGAGGCGGCGAGAGGTGGCGACACAGGTTCGTTGTGGAGCCTAAAGAGCGGTAGGACGGGTATGAGCGGCAGAAGCGGCATGTCGCTGTTTGATAGAGAGGTTTTTAAAATGAAAAGGATGGTTTACGAACAGGATAGACTAGAGAGGAAAAATAATATTGTTATAAAAGGAGTAGAACCCGACGAAGGTAACTTAAAGGAATGGATAAAGAATTGGTTGGCAATAAAGCTAGGGGTTAGTGCGAATGTAGAATTTGCGAGGAGAAGTGGACCGGTGTTCATTGCTAGAGTAGGAGAACAGGATAAAAATGAGATTATGAAAATGAAAAGTAAATTGAAAGGATCGAGAATATTTATAGAAAATGATTTAAATGTAGACGACAGAAGGAAGCAAGAGGATATACATAGATGGGTCAAAGAAAAAAGGGCAGAAGGATGGTTAGTGAAGTCAGGGACGGGTAGAGTATTTTTTAAAAATACATGGAAACGGTGGGAAGAAAAAGAGGTTATAGAAGAGGAAATGAAAAAGGATACTGTATCAGGACGCATACCAGTTAGGAATGAAAATAAGAATGAAAGTCAGGGAAATGGAGCAGCACTAAATAGGAAGGATTTAGAATAAACCAGAAATGGAGCAGTAAAGAAATAGCAGAGGTCAATAATGAGGTTAAAGTAAAATTAAGGGAAGAGGGAAATAAGAAACTCATTTTTTGGAATATAGCAGGGGTATGGAATAAAGATAAAGAGGTGTGGGAATTTTTAGAAAAGGGCGACTTTATAAGTTTATCGGAAACGTGGGTTGAGGAAAAAGATAAAGGAAATCTGGAAAAAAGACTATCAAATAACTGGGTTTGGAAAATTATACCAGCTAGGAAGGACGCAAAAAAAGGCAGGGCTAAGGGTGGTTTTATAATAGGGATAAAAAAAGACTGGTTAATTGAAAATAGAGAGGAAACAACAGAAATTGAAGAAGGACTCATAAAAACAGTGATAGGTAATGATACTCAAGAAATGGTTATCTGGTCTGTATACAATTCTGGGAACATTGAAAAATACTATCAGATCTGGGAAAAACAAGAAGAGGGCCCAGAAAGCAATATGATTATAGGAGGAGATTTCAACATCAGAATAGGAGAAGAAGGAAGTCTTATAGGTACATTAGGAAACACATTAGAACAAGAAAAGAGGAAAAGTAAGGATAAAACGGCTAACAACGGTAGTAGTAAACTAATAAATTTTTGCGGGGGAGAAGGATGGTCAATATTGAATGGAAACTTTATAGGACATGAAGGGGGTGAATTTACATATATAGGATCAAGGGGCAGCACGGTGATAGATTATATTATAGTAAACGAAAATGTCAGGAAGAGAGTGGTAAAATTTCAAGTTGAGGAAAGGATAGAATCTGACCATGCACCGATCAGTGTAGTATTAGAAGAAACAGTGGAAACGGCAGTAAGGGAGAAGATAAATAAATTAGAGGAGAGGAAAAATAAAACGGTATATGTATGGAACGATGAAACAATAGAAATTTTTAGGAGTAAAACTCAGGAAATAGAGCTAGAAGAAAAAGAAGAGGATTCAACGGAAAAAAGATGGGAAGACACAAAAAAAGTAATAGACGAAGCAGTAACTAAAAAAGATATCAAAATAAAAAAATGGGTATTAGGAATTAAAAGGTGGTGGGACCGTAGCTGTTCCAATAAGAAAAGAAAAGTAAAAAAAGCATATCAAAAATGGAGAGAAGGAGAAGAACGTAAAGAAAAATACCTGGAAGAAAGAAAAGAATGGAGGGAACTTTGTAAAACTAAAGAAAAAGAGTGGAAAGATTATGAAGAGGAACAATTAAGATCAATTAAAAATGAAAATGAAGTATGGAGGTTTTTGAATAGGTCAAGGAAAAGAAGAGAGAAGGTTGATAATAACGTGGATGAGAAAAAGTGGAAGGAGCACTTCGTTTCACTGTTGGAAGGATCCGAAAATAGGAAAGTAGGGGAAAGAAGGCAAAAATGTGAGGAGGAGGAAGAAATAGCAAAAGAAAAAATAACGGTAAGGGAAATAAAAGAAGCTTGGAGTATACTGAAGAAAAACAAAGCACCGGGAGCAGGCGGAATCACGAATGAAGTATGGAGTTACGCAGGACAAGATTTGGTGAATAAATTGATAGGTATTCTAGGTAAGGTATGGGATGGGCAAGGAATACCGGAAGAGTGGAAAATGGGGACGTTGATACCGTTGCACAAGAAAGGAAATCCGGACGAACCAAAAAACTATAGAGGAATAACACTTATGTCAACTGCTTACAAGTTATACACGGAAATAATTAGGAAACGGTTAGTCAAGGAAATAGAAGAAAAAAAGATTCTACCAGAAGGTCAGGCAGGTTTTAGGAAAGGAAGGTCAACAATGGACAATGTGTATATACTGGATCATCTGATACAAAGAACAAAGAGAAGAGGTAAAAGGCTTTACTCCATGTTTATTGATTTGAAGGCGGCCTTCGATCTGGTAGATAGGAACATACTATTGAAAATCATGGAAAGGTTGGGAATAAGTAAATATTTAATAGAAAGAGTAAAAGAAATTTATGAGGAAACAAAAGTCAGGATAAGAGTTGAGGAAAACATATCAGAGGAGTTTTGGACGATTAAAGGGTTGAAGCAAGGATGCGTGCTGAGCCCTATTCTGTTTTGTATTTATATAGCAGGATTAGAAGGATTTTTTAAAGAAAGGAACGTAGGAGGAGTTAAAATAGGAAATATAAGACTATGGTCGTTAGCTTATGCTGACGATATAGTCCTATTAGCAGAAAATAGAGAGGCATTGATAGATATGATGGGCACCTTAAGAAAATTCCTAAAAAATAGGAAAATGATACTAAGCGAGGAAAAAACAAAGATATTAGTTTTTAACAGGGGGAGAAATAGCAAGAAAGAAAGATGGATATGGGATGGGAAGGAGTTAGAAGAAATTAAAGCTTTTAAGTATTTAGGTTTTACTTTTAATAGGGAAGGAAACTATAAAGAACATATATCAGAGCTAGCAAAAAAAGGTATTATAGCATCAAAAAAGACATGGGGTTTAGGTGAGCACAAATGTAGAAACGATTTTAAAAGAAGGAGAATGTTATTTAATTATTTAGTGAAAAGTGTCATGGCATATGGTTGTGAAATTTGGGGTTGGAAAGAAAGAAAGGAGTTAGAAAAAGTACAGACCGATTATTTTAGATGGGTCTTGAAACTAGAAATCTGCACACCGAGGTATATATTATATAGGGAGGCATGTATAAGTAAAATGAAAATAGAATGGGCTAGTAGAGCAGTTAAGTTTGAAGAAAAGATAAGTAAGCTAGGGGATGATAGACTAGTGAAAATGTGTTGGAAAGAAAAAACAACTGAAAAGGCGACTGATAAGGCACAAAGTGTATATAATATAGAAAGGAAGCAGTATTATAATAGTTTAGGATTGAGCGAGCTAGAAATAGAAAACATGATAGAAAGGGAGCAAATTGTGCACGAGGAAACCAAGAAAAGAGATAGGGACATTAAGAGACAAAATATAGAAATGAAAATAAGAGAAGCAAAATATAATACAAATTATTACAAGGAATGTGAAGTTATCGGATTACCTAAATATTTAAAAATGAACAGAAAGAAAGGGGACATAGAAATAATCGCGAAGCTTAGATGCGGAAATTTTGAAAAGGGAAATAAATATTGGCTAAATGATGAGGATAAATTATGTAGAATGTGTAAGAAAGTCAGGGAAACATTAGAACATTTTGTGATAGATTGCGAGGAAACGAGAGGAATAATGAAAAAGCTGCTAGGTGATGATAAATTTGAATTTAAGGATTTATTTAATGAGGAAGGAAAAACCTTAGTGGTGGAAACTTTTAGAGAATTATGGAAAGAGTTACAAATCATAGACAGGAAGGAAAAGGAAATAAGTAGGATAGGAAATTAGGCAAGTAAGGAAAAGTGAAAGAAAGGGCTAGAAGTAAGATAAGATGCGATGAACCGAGCTGCCTACGATATGGATGGATGTTTGGGATTAAAATAAGAGATATTATACAAGTTAGATATTGTAGGTTAAAATGTATAGGTAATAGTAGATATGGTAAAAATGTGTTAATGTATGGCAATCTATTGTAAAATACTGTAAACTACTGTAAGATACTGTAAAATGGTATAAAACTATAAGAAAATATGTAAAGTTTGTAAAATATGTAAGGTTATAAATTATTATAATGTTTAATATGCAAGAAATAGTGAGAAAGATCGAAAGTGAAAGAGTGTAATAGCCAAAACAGAAAGAACAAATGTACAAAGAAAAGAGACTAGAAATATATTGTTTTGTGATACTAAATGTTATTAAATTAGTTAAACAAAGTATGGAAGAATGAGTGTGGATAAGATAAAGATGTAAACCAAGTCCATTTCTGGGCCAAAATTGGCTGAAATAAAGTTTATATATATATATAACTAACCGATGAGACGTTCGCTCAAAGAACGACCTAATTCGAATTTAGCTGTTTCAAGAGAAAACGATTTAAAGATTCAGCGCTCTATTGTAAACTGTAATGTTACTGTTTGAAATGTTTTGCATTCATTTTAAAGATATACTATTCAGTAATCATTTTAGATGATAAAATGTAAAGTATAAATGCTTAAACAATTTTTATATATATTATTTGTACCTAATGAATTAAGTCGTTTTCCGTCGAACTAGTAAAAAATGTTCTATAATCATTAAAATATTAAGAAAAAGGTAGTAATAATACTAGTTTAAAACTTTTTAGTTATTCTAGGATATAACAGGAGAAAAAACGTAATTTTTAAACTGTTGCAACGATAATATATCATATTTGAAGAGTTATATTAGTTTATAATTAATTTTAGATGTTCGGGGTATCGACGGATAATATTAATTTTAAAATGTGAAAAATATATTAGCTACAAAAAGTAGTTTATTGAACTGTTTATAATAATAATAGAGAAATAATAGCATGAAAAATATAAAATAATATGTGATCGCAAATTAAATAAATAAAGTTATTCGCTTTCATTGTCGAATTTCTCATTCTAAGCTTGAGTCACTGTATCTTACATTTTTGTAGACCTTTTGCAGAGAATCGTATAGTTGTGAAATTGTCGATAGGTAGATTGAAGAAAAAGCATTAAAAATAAAAGATCCTTTCTGAGCCACAGTGATATTAACTGCAAACACTTTTTGTAGACCAACTGATATTTTCTCGAAATAGTAGTGTTAGTTATGAAATTAAAAGTTACACCGCTGCCATTGCATTACTTGTAATCAGATATAGATTATGTTGTAGATGATGATTGACAAAAGTAGTACCTTTTTATTAAGGAATCTTTTAATTTAACCTTCTAAACTTCGAATAAACACGAGAGTGTAACAGCAACACGCGTATGCCATGTGACTACGTTTCTCTGATAAAATAGTTGTTTTTTTATATATAGCAAAAAAAGGATTTTACTACACAGCTAATAACTGGGCAAACAAAGGTGGAGATTCTCTTCCACAAAGTATATAGAAGTAGAAGAAAGGACCTTCAAATTGATTTTTTGTTTGTCGAAATGGATGTTCCGGAGCAATGTTACCACCAATTAAAAATAGGGTAATAAATCGTTGAAAATAGGGTAAAAACAAACGGATTTTCCATTTTATTGCAGAATCTGAGATTTTTTAATAATCATTACCCCATTTTCAGTTGGTCGTAATTTTGCAGTAGAGCATCCATTTTCAACGAACAACAACTCAAATTAAAGGTCTTTTCTTCTACTTGTAATATACTTTCTGGAAATTTTTCTTATCAGGTGCTAAAAGGTGCTAAAATGTTCTAAAATATGCTAAAGTCAAATAAAAGCACGTATTCCTTTAATTTCTCTTGGATTAACCCCCTGAAAAAGTAGAAAATAATAAAATAAACATATTTTGTTTTCGAAAAATGTTTTTAGAGATTATTTAAACGTGTCTACATCGATCTGGAAAAACGCGTTGTAGCTACCCTGGGTCTAAATACATAACTGCTAAAATTTTATAATAAAAAAACGACAACAGGAATATGATTTTTTCTATATTTCCTACTATTTTTAATCATTACACTTAGAAAATTATAAAGTTTGAGAATTTTGGACCACCCTAATTTAATACATACATAAATCTTTATAAATATATTTTTCCGACTTAGGAACCTCAAAATCATCGCGATTTATCGAAATCTCTTATCCGAAAATTTTTATCGTCACAAAGCTTTCTTTGTGAGAAAGCAAAAAGGTTTAGAAAACTTAGCATTCAAACATTTTTTTGCGATTGCTGGACTTATACAAGTTTTTTTTTATATTTCATTATTTACACCTTACTTGAAGAAAATGTACTCGAATACATAAAAAGCCTCGGAGCGCAGAATCAAGACTTGATTTTTTGTAGTGTGTTAACATCTGGACCTCTTCTCCGAGAGCACTAGGCGGTGTTATGACTCTCGAGTTTGCATCGCTCGTTTAAAGCGATATTTAAAAAAAATTTTTTTTCTACTACCTTGAGTTGCAAAATTCTGGCGCTTATGAGCGGTACAAAATGTTTCGAGTAAATCTGAGAGCAGGGTTGTTTTACGGCAAAAAAGCGGCAAATTTAAAGCCCTGTTCCAATTACGTGTAATGCTTCCTTGATAGTTTTAAGAGGCGTACATTGCTAACTTTTTCCAAAGTTAGCAAGGACCCTGTTAGTTTTAAAAATAAATCCGCGGCAATTTTTTCGCCTCGACGGATAATTCACGGATAATTTACGGCAAATTTTCAGCCCTCACCAAATAGTTTAGGATGCAGTTTAGTGGATTTTACGGGGGTATCCTGTCAACTTTATCTTGATTTGGAAAATTCTGGATCATATCAGCAGTAAAATAAAGTTTCGAATAAATCTGAGTGCAGTGTTCTTTTACGGCAAAATAGCGGCAAATTTTAAGCTCTGTCCCAATGACGTGGAATGCTTCCTTGGTAGTTTTAAGCGGATACCCTGCTAACTTTTTCTAAAGTTAGCAGGGTACCCGATTGTTTTAAAAATAAATCCGCGGCAAATTTTTCGACTTCACGGATAATTTATGGATAAATTACGGCAAATTATCTATTAGTTTATATAACCTAAATAGAATATGTCCATGCCAAGTTTAGGGAGGTTCTTAACTCCATGGCCATGGCCAGAGAACGCGTGGAGTCATTTACACTGCGATTTCTTAGGTCTATTTTTCGCTAACATGTACCTAGTACTCGTAGATGCGCTTTCGAAATGGTCCGAAGTCATTAACTTCAAGCAAAATACAAAATCGTACAGAGTGATAGACGAATTTAAAAAATTGTTTGCTATACACGGATTACCAACACACGCAGTAACGGACAACGGTAGACAATTTGCAAGTGCTGATTTCCGAGAATTCTTAAAATGGAATAGTGTAAATCGAAGATTCTCGACCCCTTATCACCCTACAACGAACTGCTCGGTAGAAAATTTTGTAGGTACTTTTAAAGACAAAATAACCAAAATTGTAAAAGGGGGAGATACTTTGGAAAACGCGATAAATTTATTTTTGCTAGACTAGCGTAGTATTGCTCATTGCACTACAGGAAAAAGCCCCGTATGGCTATTTTACAAATGGGAATTAAGAACACGTTCAGCACTCACAAATTGTCTCACGAAGAAATTGACGTAATGTAACGTTTGCAGAAGGTAACGTTGTTATGATCGGCAATTCAGACGATGCAACTTCAGAGTTCGCTGATCACCGATTTGGCATACAAAAGTCGCCGAATTGTCGGGGCTTCGCTAAACTCATACGGTGACGATGACGGATCTCCATTTTTCTTTCAGCGTGCTAGCCAAACATAAATATAAAATCAAAGTCTGTCTCAATTTGATACCGTTATATCAGCTAAAGTAGCAATCCGATGGATATTTTAACTCTCACTCATCTAAATTTCATCAGATATCACGTGACGCTGTACATGAGAAATCATTTATTTCATAATGAAATTCTATATTTTATAAACATGGAACTTTGTGGCGACTTAAATTAATTGAAAGCTTCATGATATGCTTCCATTCCGTATATTTACAGTTAGACCAAGCAATAGAGATTTCGTCGTGGACAAAAAACCTACCTGGAAACCGCCTGTGCCATCATATGCAGGACACTCCGTACTTTATTCCCACTATGTTTCCTACTCGAAAATGTCATTTGTTAATTTTTTATAAACAATTAACAACAAAAAATGACGTATTAAAGAAAGTATTAAAGCAATCTTAATGGTGTACATAGATGAATTGTAGAGAATTGAATTACGAAGAGAATGAGGGGTGAAACGACCCGATCGGATAATTAGAACTGGAGAAAAATTTTAAATAAGCGCTTTGGGGGAAAAATTTAACAACATTTTACATTTTTCATCTCCATCTCTGCAATGTGGATATTTAGTTTCTTTAGTCAATTATAAACTTTTTTATCCTACACAAAACAGTTCAAAAATGTGTCGTTGGGGGGGGGGGGGGGCAGTAATAAACCTTTTTTGATCTTTTACTCCGAAACGATCAACGATATGCAAAAACAGTTTGCAGCACATTATTCGAGAGATACTAATGCATAAAAAGGCACGATTAATCAATTTTTAATGAGTAAGAAATAAATAACTGTATATCTATGTATATCTAACTCCAGTATATCTATATACATGAGCAGCAACTATAGCGTCTGAGAGAGTCGTTGCCATAACGTACCACGTGACTGTGCGCCGACGCGTCTGCGGTTCGCGTACAGACACGCATGTAAGTGCGCGAAAGAGATCAAATTCCCGTGTCTTTTTCAAATGTATTCATCGCTTTATTTGCATAGAAAAATCATTTTTAAATACCAATATATGTATTTTCTTTAATGAGACATTATACCTTTAAATTTGCAATTAATTGATAATACATTTTAAGGTCAAAATGAGTCACTTGTCATATAATACCTGTTCTATTTCGGTAAATTCGAATATTTTATAAAAATATAAAGTAAAATATTTTCAAAATTTCGAGATCGATATTTCACGTCATGAATTTGATGATCTTGATTTAGATGATTCACAAGACAATACGATTAGCCTTCACGAAGTTTGAATCTTTTATAGCAAAATTGAAGGTCAATGTATACTTTTCTACGTTGTATATTTTTCTAAAATCTTTTCACAAATATTTTAACTCGTTCTAATTTGATTGCGAATGGCAATATCGTTGAAAAGTATTAAATCATTCTTAAAAAAAACCAATTGATAAGCAAATAGGATAATTACTTTATTAAAATATTGACAAAATTCATTTTTCAGAGTACGTTCTTTAATAAATAATTATCATTTGAAACATTTGTATAATTACCAAGTAACAACAAATAAATTATGCATCTTAAGGGGACAGATACACTTTTAAATTTTAAATTAACTGTTAATAAATTGTATCGTAAAAATGAGTCAATCTTCATATATTACTTATTTTTCTGTAAAGCACATTTTATCAAAATATGATGGAAAAATTAAAAAAATATTCTCTATCGTCCTTAGGTCTCTTTGATTGGTCATAATATAAATCTATATTTCTTGGGCTCAGCAAGGTTTTGAGAGCCAATATGATCGAATTGAAGTTTTAAAGGTTTTATTATGTTAAAAAAAATATGTACTTATGATATGAATGTGAGAATTTGTATATAACATTATTCAGCTTCTCTTTTTAATTAATATTACGTAAAAAATTTTTTTTTAAATTTGGACAATAATTTGTATGTACAAATTCCCACATAACCAACAAAATTTTTAAAATATTTTCTTTTATAATTTTTAAAATACTCGATTTTACCGAAAAAGAACAGGTATTATATGACAAGTGACTCATTTTGACCTTAAAATGTATTATTAATTAATTGAAAATTTAAAGGTGTAATGTCCCATTAAAGAAATACATATATTGGTATTTCAAAACGATTTTTCTATGCAAATTCGCGCACTTACATGCGTGTGTGTACACGCACCGCAGACGCATCGGCGTACAGTCACGTGGTACGTTATGGCAACGACTCTCTCAGACGCTACAGTTGCTGTTCATGTATATAGATATACTGGTGTTGCGTAAATATAAAAATCACTAATTATTTATTTCTCACTCATCAGAAATTAATTAATGGTGTTTTTTATGCATTAGTGTCTCCTGAATAACATGCCGCAAACCGTTTTTGTATATCGTTCATCGTTTCGGAGAAATGGTCCAAAAAAGGTTTGTTTAATGCCTCCCCCCCCCCCCCGCGATACATTTCTTAACTTCTTTGTGTAGGAAAAAAAAGTTTCTAATTGCCTAAAGATACTAAATATCCACATTGCAAAGATGGAGATGGAGATGAAAAGTGTATTTCAAACCTTCGTTTACTGGACTATGTAAACTTATAAGCCCCATAAACCTAAAACCCATAAAAAAGTAAACTCCATAAACCCATATAAATCATTAAACCCATAAAACCCATCAAACACATAAAAAACGTCAAGCTAATAAACCCCATAAAACTCATAAACATCGTGAACCCCATAAGCCCCATAAAACCCATAAACATCGTCATCCCCACAAGCTCCACAAAACCCATTAAAAAGATAAACCCCATAAAACCCATAAAAATCGAAAACGCTTACTAAACCCATATAACACATCAATCACATAAAAAATACGTAAATTTCGTAATATCCATAAACGTCATAAACCCAATAATTCCCACAATACCCATAAAAATCATAAACCTCATATACCCATAAACCACATAAAACCAATAAACCCCAATAACCTACTGAACCCATAAAACCTATAAATATATCTAACCCCATCAGACTCATAAACCCCATGAAATAGATAAAAATCAGTAACCTCTATAAAACCCATAAAACTCATAAAAGACGTAAACCAAATTAACCCCATAAACCCGAACAACTTATAAATCTGATAGAATCCATTACAAGGGTAACCCCCATGAACTCCATAAAACCCATAAACTCCATGAAATCCCATGAACTCCAGAAAAACCCCATAAAATTCACAAGACGCATAAGAAACCCAAACCCCATAAACCCCAGAAAACCCATAAACATCGTAAAAACCATAAACTCCATAAACCCAAAATTATAAAACGCAAAATAATTTAATGCCCAAAAATGATAATGCTAAAAAAATTATAATGTCTAAAAATTATAGTAGGCAAAATATTATCAAGCCTAAAAATACTGGTTGACAACACATACCTAGTAAGCCAACCATCCACCTACCCACCAGATCATCCATCTACCTATTGATCCACCCACAAACTCATCTGTCCATACTTCCACCCTCCCAATAACCCACCCACACTCGCGCACATATATGATGAACTTGTAAAAAAAGATATAAACTTATTGATGTGACCGGAGACCGGAGACTTTTGTGATCTTAATATTATAGGAGAGGAGATTACACTAAAAGTTAGATAGAATACTTTCATTTATATAAATTATAAACATAAATTATTTAAAATTTAACAGAGTTGACAATACAATTTTTATAAATTATTACCAATATAAAAAATATTGAATAGAAATTATCAATAATATATCAATATATAACGCAAAAATGTATTTCCGTTATAAAAATACATTTCAAAGAATACTACTCCTAACTTTATATAATATTGTGCACATTATTTTATGGGTTGAGTATCATTATTTTCCTTGTACAACTACTTTTCTTCGTTTTGTAATCAATCAATCATGTAAATAAATTGGCCAAACAAATTCCTAAATCGCTTTTGAAGCAATTATTTGGCAAAATCAGCTGCAGATTTTAACATTAGATTTAAAAAGTATACGACAAATGTGAACTGATTGCACGAATACGAAAACAATTAACAGAAGCCGCAAGCAGATCATAAGGCAAAGCCAAGAGCGCGCGGAGAAGTGCCGGTGCGTTATTAGGATCCCACGCAAAAAAAATCTGCTAGGCAGCATACGACCCTAGGAATTCCTAGTATAAAAATGTATCATGTATCGGTAGTCAGATGTGGATAAATACAAAAAACCGTTTTCAAAACCGTATAAAAGAAAACTATAAGTAGAACATTTACTCGATGGATCCGTTTACTTGTTGAAAGCAAGGTGGCTACCGCGATGGTAATTTTGACGAGAACTCCGACACACACATTTGTCTAATCCTATTGCGCAGAACTTTAAGAAAGCATTGTACGCAAATAATTTGCAGTAACAGTCTGATCTGAAATTTTTTTTTGTTGTCAAAGCTTGTTTTCTCTTTGAGAAAACTAAAAATTCATTTTTTTTATACTCAACACATACTTTTTCTGATCGAATACGTCTGAATTTTTTTGAAATACTTGTACTTTATTTGACTAAACGCATGTTTCTGATAACCTCAAAAAAAAACACTGCCAATTCGATTCCTCAAACTAAATTCATTGTTCCAATATGAAATTCTTTGTTCTAATAAATTAATTTTAAATTGCTGTCTCTTTCTAAATAATAGCTTAAAAAAAGATGTGATTTTATATCATTGATGGTTTGACTAAAGATAATTTTTGACTAATATTACAGAACGATAGGTAATAATCCGTATCACAGCAATTTTTTCTCTATACGTAATTTATTAAAATTATTTAAATATTTAAATTTAATGTCATGAGATGTTAATACGTAGATTCACTGAATTCCTAATCATCTAAAATTTTATGAACGATTTGCTATCATATATTTCCGAGACATAACCGTTTAAACTAAATATAACTTTTTTCGTGTATAACAAAAGAGAAAGAGCCAATCCAAAATTGCGACTGTAAAATAAATGTATGCTTTTTTTTAACGCAGTTACAAAAAATTGATCATAATATTTCTAACATACCAAAAACCTCGAAAAACTAAAGCTCAAAAATCCAAAAATTGTTATAAAAAAACGAGTCGATGAATCTTTAAATTTCTTTTTAATTTCGAATCTTCATTATAAAACGAAAAAAATAAGCCCTGTTTGGTAAAAAATGAACGTGTCATTCTCGAGATATGAGCGATAAAAAAAAATTAAATACATAACCTCAAATATCTCGAAATATAAAGGTCGTTGTAATCTGGGAAACGAATTCGTTCAAGAGATAGTAAAAAGCTACCATTTTGGAAAGTTTTAGATCAAATGCTGCCGATGTACTCCAGAATTCTCTACTGAATAAACATCGATTATTTTTAGAAAGAAAAAGATAAAGTCTCATAAGTTTTACAGAATATTTTTATCCATATTCCTAATCATCTCAATTGTTTTCATAATTTGTTTCCTTGTTATAATTCACATATAACCGTTTGAAAGAAAAATGATTTCGTGAATCACAAAACAAGGGAAACAGCTGATGCAAAATTTCGGATGGAAAAAGATAGGTAATTTTATGCTCTTTCAAATGCATTATCACTCAATCGATGATATTTTTTCTATGGTATCAAATAAAACAAGAAAACTAAAACTAAAACTCAAAAAACCGCTAAAAACAAAAACGCATCGAAAAACTAAAAAAAATTTTTTTTAGCTACTGTCCTTTAAGAAAAACAAAAAAAGTGAGCCCCGAAACATTAATATTTACTGTGCATATTCAGAGTAAAGTTGACACACGCACACACACGCACGCACACACACATCCATACAGACATTTTCTAAAAATAGTGTATTTTGATTCTCAGTATCTCAAAATACGTTTCTAACATGTTTTTAGCAAAACTTTCTTTTACCATCACAAAGCTTCCTCTATGAGGAAACAAAATATTCAAATGTATTAGATCAGAATAATTGTATTATTTAAGTGTACAATATAGTACTCTATTTTTAAATAAATATCTATTACCAACAGTAAATTCCAAAATTTTTGTTCATTTTAGAACCTCCAAAGTGGCATTACCCGTTAAAAAGCATGAAATTATTTTATAACAAGAAAAATAAATTTAGCAAAAAAAATCTATAAATACCATTAGTCAAAACACCCTGTTTCATTGGAAATCCTTGTTTGTCATTTCCCCCTGCGACACGAACCACATAACCTTTCCATTCATCACCTAAAGAATCAGCTTCAACTTCAGCACCCATGCGTTTCTCATAAAATATTCGTAACTTGTGCTCATCTGCAATTTCAAACAGTTTTTGACATCCTGTTGCTGGGAATGACACGTTCAGCTAAAAATAAATTTTAAACCAACAATAAGTAAAATTGAATAATTATTAACTAAAAATTATATGCAATAACATAAATATTAAAAATAATTTATTCAGAAAAAATTATTAGTGAAATTAGTAGTCGAAAGTTTGAAGAAAATCTAATAGAAAGCAGAGTTGTTGCCAAACCAGAGCGGTTTCGAACCGGTTTCTCAGCGGATGAAATGAAAAACTAACATTTTTTCAAGATTCGACAATAAAACACAAACGTTTTTTAAATTTGATAAAAGAATTAATGTTATTAGTTTTGCTTTCTGAAAGAGAAAGCTTTGTAACGATGAACGTTTCATCATCAAATATTCTGATGAATTTTAATGTTTTCAAGATTCCTGAGTCGGAAAAACATGTTTTTAAAACATGTCGGTCGGTCGGTCGGTCGGTCGGTCGGTCGGTCGGTCGGTCGGTCGGTCTGTATGTATGTCTGTATGTATGTATGTATGTATGTCTGTATGTATGTCTGTATGTATGTCTGTATGTATGTATGTCTGTATGTATGTCTGTATGTATGTCTGTATGTATGTCTGTATGTATGTCTGTATGTATGTATGTTTGTATGTATGTCTGTATGTATGTATGTATGTATGTATGTATGTATGTCTGTCTGTCTGTATGTATGTATGTATGTATGTATGTATGTATGTATGTATGAATGTATGTATGTATGTATGTATGTGACAAAAAATTGTGTCCACGATAACTCTTCAAGGGAAGCATGTTACTAGCCGAAATTTTGCAGACATGTGAGTTAATGGTTAACTTAGAACTGATTAGAGTTTGGCGCTGATAGAATAATAAAATGTAAATTTTTTTTTAAATGTAACAAAATTTTTAAAAATCGAAATTTTTTATTTTTGTTTTATATGTTAAATATGTTGAAAATATGTATGCACAAAGCACACGCAATTTCCATTCAATTGATATATCTAACAATTATTTTAAAGTTTCTTTTGTGTAAAAGCAAATAAAAAGTATAAATTTTACAAAATTGTAAAAATTAAGAAAATATTTTATTTGTCTCTTTATTCGTTAACATATTGAAAATATGTACATTTTCTTAAAATGGACGTAATTTTCTTCCAATTTGTATACCTAGCAATTACCTGAATGCTATTTTAGTGGATGAAATGCAATTAAATTTTCCATACGTATTCTGATAGACCTCAACAATAGAATATATTGTTAAAGATCAATAGTGTATTATTTTTTAATCAACGATATCAAATAAAAAATGGCTAAAAGAAACTTTCGTGTAGAGATACGGTGAAAATCGGTTTAGTTAAGTTTTAAGATTATCTCAAACTGGCAATGTTAAAACGCGTGTAATTTATTTAATGCGTATTTCCAAAATCTCTCTTTGAGAAAGCATTCTGCTAAAGCAAGTAGCAGCGGACTTTAATTCGTACTGCTCAAAAACCGGTTCAAAACCACTCCGATATGCTCTGGTTTGCAACCCTGCTAGAAAGCATTTAATGCTGCTATGCCATGTTTAAAATCTGCCAGGTACACTCGGTACCTCAAAAGCTAAAGCTAGTATTTTAACAATCGATATATTTTTCTTAACGCGATAACCCTGTTAGAGGATATGACGTACACGGAGAGAAAAACTCCGCCGTGTTAGCGTTGAATAGTAACGTCGAATCAGCGGTAGAATCACACCGCCAGCGCTGCTGTCAAACAAAACAGTTTTAGCCTGACTCGCCCCCCAAATAGGCCAAGCAACAGAGCATTTTAGCTTGACAAAATTAATAGCAGGATCGGACCAATGTCATTATGTCTGGAAATAGTTGCTGATAGTGGGTGCATAGTTTGATACTCCAATTTTCAATTCGTTTTTTTGTAATTAGCGATTATTTATGAAAAAAGCCATTTTTCGAGTTTTTTGGATAAATACATTCCGAGAAAATCCAAAAAAACTATAAAAAATGACGATTTTTCAAAAATCTATACCTTTGTTAATTTTTAATATGTAGCGCTGTTCTTCTAGATTTAAGTGGGTATTTAAGCGCTTTTTTTAAAAAGATGATTGCTAACGGTCGAAAAATCGATGCGAACTTATGCTGAAGCCGCTGTCCGCGAGCGAGTAGTCGAGTAGTGGGGGAAGAGGAGAAACGATATCTATAGATATAGTAGCGCGCCTGGCGCGCGCTGCTAATCTTTTCACTCGTTTATCTCGGTTATGAATTAAGCTATCTGGATGTTTTTTTTCCATATTCCGGGGTAATTTTGTCTGGAGAATCCATTTTTGTCATCCGATTTTACAAAAAATTACTGTAACAGCTAGAAATTATCAACTTTTCTCAATAGTTGTTAACTTTTCACAGTTACGATGGTTTGTTATACGAGAAAATTGCTTTCTTTCATGATTTTACATTTCCGAAGTTATTCATGTTCTTCCGAAAGTATTTTCTCCGCCCACTGGAATTATAATACATGTTTAAAGTGCAATACGCCCATAAACCCAGCCAGTAATAAGAAAATGGTCACCATTTTACAATGCAGTTCAAAAGGTTACTTCTTTGAACCTGAAGTATAATAAAATAATATCCAGAGCTACGTTTCACTTTATGGCAGGTATATACGAATGCAATGAACGTGTGATATATTCTTAGTTTCTCATTTATATGATTATTTTTATCATCAAGGCAGCATGTGGAAAGAAAAACCAATATCGTACAGATGAAATCATTTATTTAAGTTAGATATATGTACAATATTTACAATCTTACAGACTAACAACTACATGATATAATGTAATAAATGGTTATGAGTATCATACAATACGTTTTAATATGCTCTTAAACTGGTATATTTACATGATAAAGATTACATGGTTATGTTATTCTCCTACGTTTCGGATCAGCAATACCCTCTTCCCCATCAAAATTATCAATTGGTAACAAAATATCGTTATTCTCTTCCTCGTCAGATAAGGATTCGTCATAAAAATCGACAGAACGTATCGATTCAAAGTTTTGGCAAGCTTCTTCGTTGCATTGAACGCAAAGGTCTGTACATTGCAAACCAACTTTTCTGCAGCCACACGTATTTTGTAAGCATCCTTTTTTGCACGAACATGACATTTGTTCCAGCAACTTTTTAGGGATTGGTGGATCTGAACTTCCTATCGGAATGAAATGATTATTTTTTACTTGCCATCCCCAATCAGTTGCTTTCACATTTGTATTTCCCAACCAAAGTTGCAACTGATAATAAACACGGAACGCATGTTGTTTTGCTGCTCCCTCCGTTGGTGGAATTCTCTCTAGTCTAAATTTATTTTTCAGTTTAGCTTTGCTAAAATGTAAAAATCGTAAATCATTCAGAGTAAAAGAAGAAGATTTATTCATCAATTGATTCTCTGCTTTGTTACTGTATATTCTTTTAATCAGATCGAATGCACTGCTGGCTATTTCATAGCAACTTGCATTTTGATTGTAGAAAACAGATGCTAATTTCAATAAATTTTCTTCAGGAATTTTATCCATCAATTTATTTTTACCTTGTGTAAAGAAACAGGATGTTGTATCACATCCGTTGAATGCATGTAGAAATGAAACTATTTTCTGTAAATTTTGTAATTTGAAACTATTTTTACAATAAAAATTCATGAGGATTGGAACCTTTACTCTCTTTTCTGAAATAAATATTTAGAGTATTAGGTGCGAGTTGAGATAAAATAACCAGCAGATCAATATCTTCGCCTATGATAACAACGGTACTTTCGGAATCTACTCGAGCATTTTCAATAGCTGTAGTTATAATCAGTCTATCAGCGTCTTCAGGAGCAACTTTGGTTCGGAAACCAGCTTCGTTTAATGCCAAGCAAAGCATATCAATGAGTCTTGATTTATTTTTTTCATTGCTGAGAAATTGCTTTTGATTTGTTGTAATGCTAGTATTATTATTATAAGCAATTTCTCGACCGATGTTTTTCATTTGCCTACGAGATCGCTCAACAGATTTCGTTGACATCGTTTCATCTTCGGGGTAGCCATCGAAAACTACCCAACTATTCTCACTGTAGTGCCTCTTCGCATAAGTAACATAACTTTTCACGATGTCTTCAACTTTCGAATTACTTTGCCAAACGACTTTATGTATGAAAAATCCACCGTCAACGACATGTGTTATTGTTCCTATAGAAGGTAATTCATTCGTATAATCGAAATTGGAATAAAACGCAGATTTTGTTGTTTTCCTCATACCATTTTCTTCAAATAATGATAATGGTATGGGTGGAAGCACGTACGAGCTACAATATTCTTTAATGTCATTCTGATTTCGGATATGCAATGTTAGTTTTTGAAATATTAATAACGGAGATATATAAACTTGTTCATTTCCGACGTTTTTCATAACTAAATTTGCAGCCGCTAAATGAGTAACTTTATTACGTTTTCTACAAACTATATCAGTGAATTTTTTGTTAAACGATTCATCCATAGCTTTTTTTCCTATTTCAAAACTTCTACGACAATTTACAATAGACAAGTCAGCAACTACTCCTGAATAAATACCGATAAGTTTATCAGTTTCAGGAAATGGATCGTAAGTTTTGAAATACTACTGCATTTTATCTAAATCAATAGCGTCCCTAGTTATTCTTGAAATTCGATTATCAACATGTTGTTCAGAAGTTGAGAATGTAACATTACAGAAAGATTCCATAGTGTTACCGACTTCTAATACAGCAACCCTGGATAGTATCCATTTTCCTATTACATTTTCAGTTAATCCGCGTCCATGCGTCAATCCTCCATTACACTTTATAGCGCGCATCAACATTCGCTCGATAGTCATGTTCGACCAGGTACCGCACCAGAAGCGATTTGATCGTCTAATAGTAAAGAGCCCCTGCTTACAAAACTTATCATATTCTAATATATCCATAATTTGTTGTAAATTTGACATCTGTTGGACATATAAAAGTACAGTTTTTGCATATAAATGATGGCCAGAAGCAAAGAAGAAAGGCGTAATTTTTTTAACTGTTTTTAAATGGAGGTCAAAATTTCCAGATCTTTCTGCATCTATAAAGTCTTGAACTAATTGAACTAATTTGAAATATTGTATCCATAGTTGGCTAGTTGGACCATTATTTTCCAATTTTTCAATAACTGATAAAAATTTTGAAATTACGTTATTTACTAAAGGATCGTTTAAAGATTCGTCAATATTTCCTTTTTTAATTTTTTCAAGAATTCCCTTAAAAAACGTTTTTTCATCATCTTGCAATTTAATTTTTTCAAAAATAATTGTAGCTAGGGCTGCTTGCACTATCAAATGACCTCGAATAGATCTCGAATAAGCATGACCAGTTAAGCATTTGTCTGCTGACAAGTCAGCGTATATAGTGCAAAATGCCTCCTTTAGACCGCTGCCCATCATAATATGCCCAATCGATCCTAGGAATGACATGAAGAAATGGAATCCTCCTAAACGAGGGATTACTGATCGCAGATTGTAAGGGTCGTTTTCAGAGTCTATGGACGCTAAAATTTCACAGGCTTTCATATAAAGTGGCAAGTCAAACGTTACAAAACAGTGCTTCTGATTATTTTTATTCGCTATTAGTCTAGCGTCAATTAAAGCTGTTAATATGGTATTGTGATCACTCGCGGGAGCTTTGATGAATGGTAAAGTAATTACTCGTGTTATTTTGAAGTCATCATTAAAGCAATAATAATTATTCATGAATCCATGCCAATTCGGAGTTTCCTTCGGTGTACTAAATTTGCCCAAAAAATAGGCTGCATCTTTTGGTTCAAGTCGAATTTTAAAATCAGCTGTTTCTTTCCATTCGTTAATTGTGATATTATTTAATTTGAAAGGCTTATTACTCGTGAAGTTAGTTAACGGGAGAAAACCAGACGTGTCACTATTGTTAATAGATGATGGACCCTTCAAACGAGGAATTTTATCACTGAACGATACCGAACTTGCTGGCGTTACACACATAATACCTCCCATACAATGGAAAGTATTTTTACCGTCTATTGTAGCTGTATTATGGTCAGCATTATCATAAACGAATTGCAAATAAGTTTCGGAAATGTAATTGAAATTTTCAGGTTCATGAACAATTGAATTTTCAAATCGAACTGTCTCTGAATATGAAGCACAAAGTCCTATATTGGACAAACAATCGACGAGTCCTCTCGCAGAAAATTTAGTGTGCATCATGCATGATAACCCTAATAACACTGGAGATAAAAATGATCTCGGTCTAACTGATGTCATTAAAATATGAGCTGCTATTGTTGCTCGATTATCCCACTTAGACCAGGAACGATTTTTTGGAACATTTTTATGTGATTTAATCAAAATATCCAGAAAAGTTTGCAAAGTCTTTGGAATATCATCTGTAGCGCTACGCAAAAAGTCTGTCGGTGAGTTATAATTATCCTTTTCAAATATCTGTGATCTAATATCCTGTAACACGATATGAGCAGCTAACTCGACGATTCGCAATTTTTCTTCGGTTTCATTAGTTTTCCTATTATTATACCAACTATCTTCGATCGTTTTCCCCAAAGTTCGTTTGAAACAAACAAATCTATCGTTTGCGGTATGTATAATTTCAATTTCATCTTGAAAGTGGTCTTTTAGATACTTCTCTAATCTATCGAACCGTGGTAAATCCGTTTCTCCGTAAATTTCTACATAATGCTGTACAATATCATTTAAAGAGAATTGACATTCTTCAGAATTTTCTACTATGTAATCTATGATGAACGACACAATATTTGACATGCCTTCAGTTATTGACCTTCCTGTAACGTTAGTTGATTTGTAATTATAAAATTTCGCCAAACAAGTTGAATGATATTTAACAATATTTTGTGAATAATACTCATCAGTATTACTTTTTAATTCATTAACTCGCGATAATATAATTCGATTGATTTCACTAGGCGGATCATATTCTATTTGTGCTCTGATATTATCTATTAAGCTCTGTTTCGTTACGCTTCTGATATATGGCTTAGAAAAAGTGAATAAACCAGAATAGATAAAACAGTTACTTTCAAAATTGAAGGCACGTGCTTCCTGAGAGCGCCGACGATCTGCTGCCCATTTATCTGCCTTTGATTTCAGCGCCGTTTTTATATTTGATTCTTTGACGTACATAAGTTTACAGGTTGTGTGCACGGTGATTTCGGTCAAATTATGTAGAATGTTATCCTTATGGTCTTTACGTTTGACACTGGCGTGTATGAAACTCTCGATGCCTCGTTCTTTTACAACACAGGTTTTCGAATTTCCAAAGGTTTTGTCGCAAAGAATACAGATATCATCAGTGTATCCATGTGCTAAATCACCAGATGCAGTTGCACCTTCTTTGTAAAATAGAGAAATTTCACTATTTAATACACAATGTATAATATGTACTATTATTGATACTGTTTGAATGAAGTAACGACGAATTTTTTAATCCAATGTGATGTATAAAATAATTGGTATTTTTATATCATAAAATATTGAATTACAAAAATGTACATTTGTTTATTGAACAATATTATAACTTCAACAGTATAAATATTAGATTCGAAAATATATTATCATGTAAGATGATGCATCATAATTTACCTTTCATTTCCATGAGACGTAGATGCTTCATTAATATCAGGATCCATGTTGAATATAACTTTTCACGAAGATGCACTGATACTTCAACGATAATATTGTAACTTGTATACTGAGACGATGAGCTAAGACACATGTACTCGCTGCGAAGTCTGCAGATTGACTGACAAAATTTCAAACTAAAACAACCGTTAGGATGTTCAAACTCAGGTCAGATTTTCGGAGCATCTGTACCTGCTCCATGAAAGGAAAAAAGTGAGAGGGGGAAGGTCTGGCACCTGCTCCACGATGAATAGAGACGGAGTTTCAGTTGTGTATACATGTATGTACGTGTATATTCCTATATATACCTGCCATAAAGTGAAACGTAGCTCTGGATATTATTTTATTATACTTCAGGTTCGAAGAAGTAACCTTTTGAACTGCATTGTAAAATGGTGACCATTTTCTTATTACTGGCTGGGTTTATGGGCGTATTGCACTTTAAACGTGTATTATAATTCCAGTGGGCGGAGAAAATACTTTCGGAAGAACATGAATAACTTCGGAAATGTAAAATCATGAAAGAAAGCAATTTTCTCGTATAACAAACCATCGTAACTGTGAAAAGTTAACAACTACTGAGAAAAGTTGATAATTTCTAGCTGTTACAGTAATTTTTTGTAAAATCGGATGACAAAAATGGATTCTCCAGACAAAATTACCCCGGAATATGGAAAAAAAACATCCAGATAGCTTAATTCATAACCGAGATAAACGAGTGAAAAGATTAGCAGCGCGCGCCAGGCGCGCTACTATATCTATAGATATCGTTTCTCCTCTTCCCCCACTACTCGACTACGATTTTTCGACCGTTAGCAATCATCTTTTTAAAAAAAGCGAGATGAGGTGTTCAAGTATTTTATCTATATTTTCCAAATTTTCAAAGAACGGGAGAATCGGATAAATACACGAGCATACAGTCCTACGCAAAAAAGGGTTAAAATTTTCAAATCGCTATAACTCCGAAAGTATTCGTCGGACATAGTCCAGGTTTTGCACTATCAAAGAACATGTTAATACCCACTTAAATCCTGAAGAACAGTGCTACACATTAAAAATTAACAAAGTTATGGATTTTTGAAAAATCGTCATTTTTTATAGTTTTTTTGGATTTTCTCGGAATCTATTTATCTGATCGGGACGTTCGAGGTCGCATTTTATTCGTCTTTTTATTCTCTATAATTCGTCTGTAGACAGTATTACGATTGGATAAATAGTTTCGAAGTTATATGCAAAAAACGCAAAAAATGGCTTTTTTCATAAATAATCGCTAATTACAAAAAAACGAATTGAAAATTGGAGTATCAAACTATGCACCCACTATCAGTAACTATTTCCAGACATAATGACATTGGTCCGATCCTGCTATTAATTTTGTCATGAAACATGTACTTTCTGATCTCTGTTGCTTGGCCTAAAAGGCGAATAGCCGAAATGATAGATATTTGAGGTTAGCTTTTCGAATATTCGGATTTCATGCCTATTAACTTATATATTGCAAAGATTAATGGTTAATATTTTTGAAAAATGTATTTCCAACATAAATTATTGATTTTCATCGTAAGAGTCTACGAGAAATTTGCAAAACTTAGTATATTAACAGTAACCCGCTTCTGAATCGCTATGCTATAACTGCTTTGTTGTACAGCCGACAACGTTTTGGTGATCTTGTCATTCTACTGCTTGAGCCACTAAGGCTGTAAGTGCCGGGGTCTCCGGCAGATGTAGCCGAGTTTTTCTCTCCGTGTAGTAGAAAAAAACATATTGATTGCAAAAATGCTAATTTGAACTCCCGTATTTGAATTATGTTCAGACAGAAACGAAAGGTAAAGAGTGTACTGTAATACTAATATACCCTGGTAGAAACGTTGACGAGTTCTTAGCGATAGCATAGCGATTTTTGTTCAAATTCGCTAATTTATTGTTAAGGAATTAGCTAGTTTAATCGCTACCTGGCGACGTTTTCTACCGAACGACTGGTTAACGACTCGTTACTTTTAAAAATTCTATTTCAAGCAAATTTAATACCCTTAATAAATTTTCATCAATGTTTACATTAATTTAATTAAAAACAATACATATTTTGAGTCATATAATGACTATTCTATGACAAGTATTTTCTTTATGAGGTTATATTTAAGTATACTCTCAATTTGAAATTTTATGTTTATAAACATAGTATGAATATTATTTCCTTCTAGATTATGTAATATATGCAAAGATATTTTTATTTTTTATTGAAACTTTTCATAGTGCTTTTAGACTAAGCACTATGAAAAGTTTTCCTTTACAATGCAATTCAGACAAGCTGTTGCATATAGTAATAGAGACAGGAGGACTGAAGTCGAATTTATATCAAGGCGCCAACAGTGAATACTCGTAACAGGGAGACTAGATACTAAGTATAATGTAATTACCTACAAAAGCTGAAAATAAACCTTAAAACATCTTGACTAAGGGGTTACAAGGACTAGAAGCAGATACATACATATGAAACAGAGAAGGAAAAGATAGTATTATTTACACTAGAAGCTATCACGTATACACAGCCTGTGATAGATACACTTTCACACACGATTCAGAAAGATAAAGAAGCACAGGGGTTTGCATAAAAGTTTCCGAAATAGTCTACTGTTCAAAAATATTGTCGAAATTGTCAAAACAAACAATGGCTAACCTTGTAACGCGCGCGGACGACAGCGTTGAAATGTGCACATGTGCCTGCAACCGACGCAGCTGACATGGGCAATGCGGCGCGACGATAGCGCCTCACCGCGGTCGCTGCCTATGAATTCGCCGCTTCTACTGCTTATCGGATCCTTAACGAGTTTTTTCTTTAATTAGGTGGCTTTCATACAAGTAAAACATACAAGTAGTCCCAACCAGGGTGGCAGATAGTTAACTAAACTCGTAATTTAATTAGACTTTAATTAAAAATTAAAATTTAATTTTTAATTTAAACTATTTAAACTATTCAAATTAAAATTAAATTTTAATTTTTAATTGAAACTATTTAAATTAAAATTAAATTTTAATTTGAATAGTTTAAATAGTTTAAATTAAAAATTTAATTTTAATTATTAATTTAAACTATTTAAATTAAAATTAAATTCTAATATCTAATTGAAAATTTTGAAATTAAAAATTAAAATTTAATTTCTAATTGAAATTTCTTCAGTTATGAATTTAATTTTAATAGTAGGTATTACAATCAAGCATAAGAAAACAATTATTATTAATTTTACTGTGTAAATGACAATCCTACTGTTTACAATGACTTATGAATTGGTGTATGGGTTGACGGTACGTTTTGGGAACAAGGAACATTGGTTGTGTAAAGTCACTAATCAAGGTTAGAGAAACGTTATCATGAAGCCGCTGGAATGTTGAAATATCTGTTTTTGTTACGAAAACAAAATGTTGAGCGAACTTTACTACGTGAATATAACTACACTATACCATTACAATTATTAAAAATTTGCTTACATAAACTAATATAAACTAATGATATGTACTTAATAATAGTCCAAAACTACATGAAAAGAAAAACATTTTTATTTATATAAACTAATGATATGTACATGTTTATTTATATAAACTAATGATATGTACATGTTTATTTATATAAACTAATGATATGTACATGTTTATTTATATAAACTAATGATATGTACATGTTTATTTATATAAACTAATGATATGTACATGTTTATTTATATAAACTAATGATATGTACATGTTTATTTATATAAACTAATGATATGTACATGTTTATTTATATAAACTAATGATATGTAGTTAATAATAGTCCAAAACCACATGAAAAAAAAATTGTTCCAAAAAAATCGTGACGTTAGAAGTATAAATACTGGGGCCTGCGGCGGCTCAGTCGGTAGAGTGTCGGATTCCCACGCCGGTGACCCGGGTTCGAATCCTAGTCTATTGATACAAGCACCTCTGTAAAAATTACATGTGCTTTGTTTACAAACACACCGCAGACCCCCGTCGTCGATTAGCACCACATGGGAGCACAAACTTGGCGACGTTAAAAAAAAAAAAAAAAAAAAAAAAATACTGCCACTTAAAAAAATATTTAGTTAAACCCTGACTTTTTTCTATATCTTAACCAATTTTAATCTTTCGGAGCTTATTTTTTCCTTAAACTAATCTCTGCAAAGTTAACGAAAAATAACAATTCTTAACAATTACAATTCTTTATATTTATAAACTTTTTTTTAAAAATAAGCTAATCAATATTTCTGTTACTATTTTTCATTTCTACCTATGCAAATTTTACTAAATCAATAAACATTATTGTAACATGAAAATCCGAAAAATTTTCAAATGTTGATTTACGAAATTAGATAAAACACAATTATAAAACTAAAATACATTTATCAACCTTTCTCTAATGAAAACAAATTATTATATAACAATACAGTACTTACAAGGAGAACACCAATCCTGCGGAACTCAGATTTCGATGAGGCTTTGGGAGGTGCTTTCTGGGCCCTAAAAATGAAGCCTAGCACTCTTACTTTGTTCTAATGGACCCGTGTATTCGAGATTTAAGCTATTTAACTCTGAATATGCGTTATTTTAATAAAAAAGGTACCTCTTCTAGGGAATATAAATATGCATGTATTGATAATAGAAAAAGTTGCTTTAAGAATAATTAAAGCAGGG
Source organism: Gastracanthus pulcherrimus (assembly GCA_949152435.1). Lineage (NCBI taxonomy): Eukaryota > Metazoa > Arthropoda > Insecta > Hymenoptera > Pteromalidae > Gastracanthus > Gastracanthus pulcherrimus. Next base: position 123,081,981 of record OX424575.1, on the reverse strand, counting down.
AGAAAGCGCTTTAATTTGAGATCGGTAACGTTAAAAAATATTATTCGGAGCCAAAGATATCAACAACTGAAGATGATGACTAAAAATGCATGAATATTTGTAGCAATTAAACTGTTTTGATTTCGTGAATTTTGTATACATTTTTAGTCACCATCTTCAATTGTTAATAAATTTGGTTCAGATCTATATATTTTTTCACGTTACAAGTCTCAAATTAAAGCTCTTTGTGTCTACTTTTACTGCATTTTAAGCCATTTTTCTAGTGTCAATACATGCATATTTATAATCACAAGAAAAGATACCTTTTTTTATTAAAATAACGCATATTCAGAATAAAATACCTTATATCTCAAATACAAGAGCCCATTAGAACAAACTAAGAGTGCTAGGCTTCATGTTTAGGTACCAGAAAGCACCTTCCAAAGTCTCATCAAAATCTGAGTTCCGTAGGCTTGGTTCTGTTTACTTTTTTTATTTAATTTAATAAGCTTAAATTAATAATTATTTAAATTATTAATTTAATGATTTTAAATTAAAAATTAAATTTTAATTTTTAATTTCAAATGTTCAATTAGAAATTAGAATTTAATTTTAATTTGAATATTTTAAATTAAAAATTAAAAATTAAAAATTAAAATTTAATTTTTAATTTGAATAGTTCAATTAGAAATTAAAATGTAATTTTAATTTGAATAGTTTAAATTAAAAATTAATATTTAATTTTAATTTGAATAGATAAAATTAAAAATTAAAATTTTATTTTTAATTTGAATAGTTAAAATTAGAAATTACCAAATAGAATGAAGACTTGAAAGTTTAGTATATTTAGAATTAATTATTGTTTACATAATATAGTACCTGATATAGTTAACTTATGTAGTACCAAATGTATTTGACACATGAAAGATTTAAAGAATTTTAATAAATGTGATGCAAGAATGCAATACGTAATATATCAGAATTTTAGTCTTGTTTTTACAAAAGCTCGATTTTCTCTGCTTCAAGTTCTCCACTATGCTAAAGTTGATTTGCGTCAACAAATGCAGTGAATCATTTTGAATCTTTTTTTCAAATATTGTTCTATGTATTTCGAATTAAAGTTAGCATTTTTTAATGTACTTGTATTGAATTACTAATGACATATAATGATATTAACCTTTAAAAAATCAAGAATATATGAAATTTATTAATGTTTTCAATAGATTATATTTCTAAAAGTAAATTAATAGACTTAAAAGTATAATAAATGCTAATTTTTCTTCTTTTTTATGTCAAGAATAATGATATATTTTCCTAAATCTATTCGATGAATATCATGACGCAAACCAACTTTACAAAACCTACCTTATTCTGGTCTAAAAATTACTAATGTGTAATTATAATAATCGAAATGTGTATGTTATTCAACCAAGTTTTGAGATAACCTAGAACCTAACCTCCATAATGGGCTTGTTGGTATATCGAGAACTGGGTCAACTACCTTATCTGAAAAATTCTGGAAAACATACTTTTATTTTACGTATAATAATAGTTTACGTAATATAATAGGTTATTTTTTCAGATTTTTATCGTGGACTAAACAAAAATTTTGGAAAATCACCAGAAAGCGACCTTAAGGAATGGCTAACGAAATTGGCCATTCACTAATGAATTGATCATTTGAACTCGTCAATTTTCTACCAGGGTAACTGCTTAATTAATAGTCATTTAAAACAAAAATGGTTTAACCCATTTTAATCAAATACAATCAAAGGTTTATTAAAATCAAAATTAAACTAGAAACGAGAGGATTGTCATATTTTTTGTGTGATTTGGACGCCATTTTGAAGCCTCCATGTTGAATTTCGAAATTCCGCGATCGATATTTTTTGAGTTAAATATTTTTTCGTCTAATAGTATATATGGGAAAATCTCCCAAACCTTTAACCTATATAACTCGAGGTCTGAATCAGTTTTTTCTTATATTTTAACTGTATTAAACTGTTTCACATAGGCTTATGTTATTGTTTAAAGCTTAAGCTTATTATTTATTACATTCTTATATTTACTTTCTGTCATACATTAATTAAATTTATCAATCAAATGTTTAAACTGTCACATTTCTCGTATGTCGTATTCCCGAAATGCATTATGGTTGCTGTAATAGTGTTTAAAATTGATCTGATAAAAATATTAAAAAAAAATTTTCTTACTAAGAAATAATCAAAAAATAAGATAATATTGATAATATTTTCATTTTATTCATAAAATCGGAGTTAAATACATTTGAAAATTGTCGTAGGTTTTTAATGTCGTATCCACAACACGAAGAATAACTCAATAAATAGTAATTGAATTACCTTAAAAAGTATTTAATATGGGTGACATACATCAACAGTATTATGTTGTATTATAATCCCTTTTTGTTATTTTAGTAAACATAATGCCCAAAAGTTAAATAACACCTAAGTGAGTCGATTAAAAAACGAACAAAAAAAAATGTCGCATCCACAACGCACGACTGTGCTATAAATATTAATTAAAATCGATGAAATAAATGACCAAAATATACTATTTGATAAACTTTTGAGAAATAGCTTTGCATTATACCTAAAAAACTAATATGTATTAATAAAATAGCAAATTTACATCGATTTGTCGCATACACAACGCGCCGTCCGCAACGTGCGTTTGTTTAAACATCATAACCTCTTATTACAACTAGCAAAACTGAATAATACAAATACGAGAAGAAGTTTCTTTGCATTTTACAATCATGAGACCTGTGTTGAGTGAAGTAAAAGTGAGAAAGAATGAGTACGTAAAGCACAATCGAATTGAAGAGTTAAAAAAACAAAAAAGAAAAGAATGAACAGAGAAAGAAATATAATGAAAATAAAGTGTCTTCGTCGTCTAAGAGGTAAAATTAGTTAATTTAATCGTTTAAATTGTTAATTTCAATAAGCCAAATTTATAATTGAAATTTAATCAATGCATGAAAAGTTGAATTTGTATTAAAATAATATCATAAACGAACTACTCGTATAATAAAATCCCTCAATTAAATCATACAATTTTTGTTGTCCTTTAGGGAATGTAATTATTTGACTTCATTTGAATCCTCAATCTCCTCAAAGAATCTCTCGGAATCAGAAGTGAGTAGTCACGCATCCTTGTCTTTCGTTGTACCTGCTACCGAACCATTACCAATCACTTTAAGTGAATTATTAAGATCAACGTAATTTTTAAAATAACATTAATGCAATACAAATGTTTGATTTAAGTATCTAAAATAAAAATAAAACTAGCTGCAAAAATATTTTAGAACTGTTTTCAAGAAAAAATATATACATGGAAATTCTAATCTGTCGTATTTGATAAGTCATTTTAGATTCGGTAGGCACTTGTTTCGGGCTTATTCATGGGCAAATATTAATTGTTTATAGTCTCGAGAAGTTGTGTGAAAAAAAACTAGAGCTGTGTTCCTAAGTTAAGTTGACCTCATTTCCAACATTTGAAAGTTAAAAGTTCTGGAGATTTCCCCATATCTGGGACGCCTACGATTGCCCTATTAATATGAAAAACAGCTTTAGAAACACAAAATTAACCATTTTTTCAGATTATTTTTTCGTTATAGCCACCATATTGAATCTCCTGATGGTCTAAATGCATTTCTGATACTAGGCTCGTAAAAAGCGACCTCGATAACCTTAGGATATGTAGTTTCATTATTATAATATTCTCTACTTATTAGAATAAGCTCCCGAAAACCGTTTTAAGATATCATAATTCCTTTTAAAGTTACAATATAAATACTGAGACAGCTTTTTTGACGATTTTGCGTAAATTCGGTATTTTATCAATTATTATTTATTTTATTATTATTTATAACTAAATGTTTGACTGATTATTTTATTTAGTTATAAAGCAATAAAATATCATATAATTGGAACCAATTTGAAGGCTAGAATCCTTCAGCTTCCTACAGGTGAATAGTTGAACTTACATGCGTTTGAGATAAAGGTCGATAAATCAGATCGAATTTTTGACTAACCTTACCCGTACATTTTTGCTACTTTTGACAGTTGGCTTTTATGTTTACAAACCACCTAATAGTAAACACAGCTAATATTTTTATTGTACTGAACTTATACAGCGTTTTAATTGCATTTGACAATTTGTGAATGTGTGTAAATCAGTGTAGTGAAAATGTCTAAAAGACATAAAAAAGGAAGATTTACAAAAGAAGCCAAGACTATCCACCAGCTCAGCGAGGAAACTCCAAAACACAGCTAGTGCTAGAGGCACCAGTGATACAACAAACAGAATCATTGACACTTTAATTTTATTTTCTAAACTTAGAAGTGTTCTGTGTTGTAATCGGTGCCATGGCAGTGTTCAATTAAGTGAATCTGGTGTGCAGGGTCTTGGTTTCAAAATAGATATTGTGTGCTCAAATTGTGGTGAAATAGCAGCGATCAACTCCAGCAACAAAGTAGGAGCCAAAGGAAATGCATATGAAGTGAACAGAAGATCTGTGCTGTCTGCTCGTGCACTTGGACATGGACACGCTGGCCTTTCAACTTTTTGTGGGACTATGGACCTATGCAAGCCAGTTGCCCAATCGGCGTTTGATTAAATAAATAAGCAGTTGAGTGAAGTGTGTGAAAGTGTCGCTCAAGAGTTTAGTATGATAAGTACAGTTTACTCAATTTATTCATTTTGTGTTTTTTTTTTCATTTCAGGTTATTCAAGGAGGAGGAAGACTCATGGGACTCCACGCACCAGAAAATATTGATGTACACTGCTGCATATGTTTGTCTGCTACGTTGAAAAGAAGAAAAAAGTAGATGCAATTGATAAGATGAGTATAAATTATATCTATTATGTTGTTTTTATCAATTTCAGCTTACTGTCCGTAAGATTCCAAGTGAACGCATGGACAGATTGGGCTCAAAATTTATGGAGATACTCATTATAGTAGTACTTTTCATAAGAGCGTAAGGATTTTGATTTGAACGAATAGAAAATTTTTTACATCTATAAAAGTGATAAAATATTAAAAAATAAGTGTTATATTGACAATGTTCATATAAAAAAATACTTCTACTCGTTCAAATCAAAATCCCTACGCTCATATGAAAAGTACTACTATAATGAGTATCTCCATAAATTTTTAGCCCAATCCTTCCATGCGTAGACTTGGAATCTTACGGACAGTGCTTAAAGTCTTCGAAAACAGTCTGGTTTGCCATGGAGGCATAGAAGGTCCAACGAAGGTAAAAAATATAAAAATTGGTAGGTTTTTATGTATACTTAGAGGAAAAAAAACCCTTATTAAAATAAATATCAAAATAAAAATTCTTAATTAATTTTTTTGTTTCAGATTTTAAAGGCGGTGTGCCCCCTTAATACCACCATTTTTATTTTTTAGACTTGAGATTATTTCATTTACTTCTCTTACATTTATTGGTGTTAAGAAAATGGATTTTTCATTTTTTTTAATTACTAATTTTGTATACTTATTGTTTATTTTATTTATATAGTTTGTTATATGTTTACCTATAGAATTAAAAAATTCATTGAAGTGATTAGAAATATCCACTCTGTTATCAATTATTTTATTGTTTTCCGTTAGTTTATCTATTTGTCTTTCTTGTCTTTTTTGCATACCAATTTTTTCTTTTGTATAGTTCCATAGTTTTTTACTATCTGTGCTAATACTTATTACCCTGTTTTTTTCATATTTATACTTAGTATATTCAATCAAATTATGCAGTTATCAAATCGTGTGTTGTAATATGATTAACTTTCATTTATTAAATCTCGAGTATCTGCTGGTAATTCTGTTGAATCATCTGATAATTCTCGTGAGTCAGTTGTTCTTGCTTTATTGTTTTTTTTTCTTTGGATAAGTTATTGTACCATTATATCCTAGAAATTTAGGGATTACTGGTTCTATTGGATATTCAGTTTTATTTATTACTTTTTTAATCTGGTTCTTTAAGTACTCGCATTTTATCGTGTCTGTAGGTAGATGTTTAATGTCTCTTCGTGTATTGTACTTTGAATTAGTGTAATAACAATTAGTACATTTTAGTTCATTTTCCATATTACAATTTGTAGTTAGATGTTCTCCTGTACATCGTAGATATGTAGTATTGTTCCTACACTTTTTTGCATTGTGTCCTATCCTGCCACATTTAAAACAAGGATTTATATTTAGATCATCAAATGCTTTACAGCATTAATGTCCTATAAAAATTTTATTATTATTTTTTCCAATAATAGTGTATGTTTCCGGAGTAGTTTCCAATATTGCACAGCATGTATTGTTGTTTTTATTCTTATATGTATGGATCACTGTACAAAAATCGCTGTTAATAAAATTTCTTTCATTTATGTCGGCTTCCATTTCTTCCATTGTCATTTCACTCTCAATTCCTATTATTTTCATTCTTGGATTTTGTAGCTCTTCTTGCTCTACAAGATAATCTGCACCAATTTTTTTGTATTAGTTTTTCTTGCATTTTATCTATATTGTTCTTATCAATGCATTTAATTGTCATAGATCCATCATCATTTCCTTGAATTTGTTTGACTGGTAAAATTATTTTATTTTGTAATTTACCCAAAACTACTTTTTGTATTCTGTTTTTTCCTATGTGGTTTCTGGCTGTGATTATTATATTTGGTACTCTCTCCTTATATTTTAAATTAGTTTTAGCGATGTCCGCAAAAGTTTTTGGTTTGATACTTTCATTATTTTTTCCTTTTAACTGTCCTTTAACGTTTTCATATAATTCTCTTAATATGACATTCTTATCTTGCATTTCATCAACTAGTCTTCTTAGTAAGACAATTTCAGCTTGTAAATTTGTATATTCGTCTTCCTCGTGGCCACATATGGTGAGACTGTTTCTTTCTATATTTTTATCCACAACTGTTAAGGAAATATTTTGGAGTATTTCGCTTTGTACTTTTTCTTTTTCACATAATTTCACTTGTGCAATTATTTTTTTAGCCGTCAAATTCAATGATTCTGTGCCTTTGTAGGAAAACACTGCTTATATGGGTTCCACCTTTTACTCTTTTAAAATCAGATTAGTGATAAACACTTTCACATATTAGGCAGTCCACAACACTCACTTTCGCATTTGGATGACATTTAAACAATATTTCTTCTTCATCACGTGGCGGGGAAACCTCAGACCCCGCCATTTTTTTTTTCATTAAGAGGATAAGAGGTGTAAGAGGGGAATATTTAAATATATAGCGACTTGGTGACGGCGCAATTCGGTCCGTCGAGGTAGGTTCAAGCGACGTGGAGCGGAAATACTGCAGAATTTATTCACACCGTTGTGATATTGAATAGTCGGAAAATTGTGTTATGTATAATAAATACAGCCTAGGTGCGTTAAAATGCATTAATAAAGATCAATATATTTATGTGAATTCCTTCACTCTGATTATTAAAAAGCACTAGCACCAATGGTTAGATTTACGGAACCTCCTCAGAGATTACATGCCTTACAATAAGCTAGACGACGGATCTGTCTGGTGCCCTTAACCCATTTCTTCCCAAGCGGCCATTTTATAGCCAATTGGTTTCTTGTCTAAAAAATTGTCAAAAAAATTTTCCAACGGAAATTTAAAAATTCTGACTTCAGAATCGGAAAGAGCGGACAATTTTACTTCAGAAAAGTGCTATTGGTTATTATTATTTTTTTTTAACAATTTTTTAGTCAAAAACCAATCGACTATAAAATGGACGCTTGGGAAGAAATGGGTTAAGGGTAAAGCGGAGTCCTATACCTTATATCCATTACCGACAATGAGCCATTTTTCGTTTTTCTAAGTGAATTATTAATTTTATTAAATTTTTCGATCAGAAGCACATTCTACAAATCACAAGAAATGTGCCTCTGGTCACATGAGACCAAAAACTTTAAATTTATTGTGAAAAACGAAAAATACGATGTAGGAATCTAACGTCCACTACGGGATTCCCTTAATAAATAGTTAAATAAATTTGGCAGATCCAAGCGAGTTTCGGTAGATTGAAGCAGGTTATTTGGAAATATATGGGATATTCCACGTCAAGTCAGCAGACCAAAATTTTTTTAATCTTAGAACGAACAGTTAAATAGTTGCAAATAATCATCAAAACACACAAAAAACCGCTGTCAATTCATTGGCACTTAACTTCCTTTTTTTTTATATATCCTATGGGTATATGGCTGACGCCATTATGTCCCTACTACCATCCTGACCTCCATTGGTAATATATTGGAAGACAAGGTGTGAAGTCTGATGTGTATGTAATTAACTACTCCTTAAGGTGTAACACTGTAGAAATTTCAAAAAATCGATTTTTTTATTGGCTTAAAACATGCTTTGAACCTTCTAGAATATGGTACAAAAGGTCCCATCCCGAAAAAAAATAATTCTTTAAATAATTTCCTCATTCTTTTACGTCCGAAACTGATTTTGAAACTTTAAGTTGATTTTTCTCGAAACAAGTTTTGATTTAAACAATTTTTATAAAGAAAAACGTACCTTTTCTTTCATGAAAATTTTTAATTTATTTTCAATTTACTGCCAAATTTGCAAAAATCAATATTTTTAAAACCCCCTACGTGATTCACTAGCTATTAACATCAAGAATAAGTGGATTTTTTTTGTTCCGGGTTGAAATGTGCGATTGGTACACTGCGTGCCGCGGAGCGCTTCCGATGCAAGAAGCCTCAAGAGATCGGCTATAAATCAGCCATTTTGTATTTTTTTTACTCAATTTTTTTTTATATATAATATTAGAACAAAGCAGAGACTTAAGGCTATACTCGTAACCTTGTAAGATCGAGTCAAATAGACATCCTTTGAATAACAACATATAATGCTTAAGATTTATATTAGAATACTAAGCCCTGCTAAAAAATTCAAAATATGCTGATGTGATAAATTAAAATAAAATAAATTTTTGTCTCTAGATGGTTAATGATATAATCAAATTCGATAGAATATAATAAAATTTATTGGAATTGGAATTATTCAGTTAGAAATATCAAATTTTTAAATTTGAAATTTGAAATTTTTAATGCTAGCAAATAGAAATTACTATATATGAAAATGAACTATTGTAAAATTGTAAGAGAAATTTTCCAATAGGAACTATAGAATATAGTAATTCATATATAGAGTACAGACTATATAAGTTTAAATTTTGAATTTAGCAGAAGGAATGATGTATAAAAATGTATATTCAGAAGAAGATAATGAAATGGAGTTTACTTTCCTGTTTTTCCAAGCATACCGGGCGCCGCTTGGATTCCGAAGCCTAAGAGAATCCCCTCGGTGATGAAATCCACCGAGTAAAAGGATAGATAGATAGATATACTTTTTATTCATCAAAAGACAAAATCTTACAATTTCATGTACATGTAGTTATAATTATAATTAAAAATATCAGTCGATTTAATATAATTGTTATCTTAAGTTTCACTTATTGCATATTTCTTATTAAAATAATAATTCAATTTATCAGTTCGTCAGTTTATAAAATTTAAATGTAATGAACTAGTCACAGTCAGATATCACAGAAAACGCTTCGTCAAAAAATAATAATACATAGAATAAAAAATAAATACAATAGAGATAACGTATAAATATAAAAGAATACATACACATACTTTGCTAAATCTTTGCGTATACTATCACGTCTAAATTTAAAAACACACTCATTCATGACACTTTAACAATCACGCTAATAAATACATTCACACCTAACTAACACTAAACATATTTAATAAATAAATAAATAAATTAATAAATAAATACGTCGAATAAATAAATAAGGATGGGAGACCGAAATCTGCTGACACGTCAAAACACTAGCCAGCCGCTTTACTCCACCGAAAATTTCAATAATTTCTCTATATGCCACTCACTGAATATTCTGCCTACTCTGGAGGAATCTGCCTGTTACACTATAATATATACACTAGATCCGACTGATTACTAAACACCTGAAGTTCAAAATTTTCTGAGGATGCCAAGATTCTGATTTAACAATAAATACAGAGATCACAGACAAATAAAAGGGGAAAAATGTATTATTTCCCAATTTATAGAATTGGTGAATTCAATGAAATTGAAAGAAAAAATATAATGATATTGAAGAGGATTATGAAAATCTGAGTTTGAAAAACGAGGATTCCGCCTTTCCGCTCCCAGCAAAGAGGCAAAGACGGAGCTAAGAAGAGAGTGATTGAGGTTAGGGTAGTACGACCTCTCAGCTCGAAGCCCAAACGTGGAATGGCGCTTAACTTCCTCAAACTAAATAAATTGTTCCAATATGAATTTATGTATTCTAAATCATTATTTTAAATTGCTATACCTATTTCTTTCATATTAATAGCTCAAAAAAGACGATTTTTTTTATCACCGATTGTTGTCAAAAGATAAATTTCAAAAAATTATAAGCTTGTGATCATAAATTGCATCATGGATTTCAAAATATCGTAAAAAAGAAAAATCGTTATAAAACAATAACAAATCGCGGAATCTTTAATTTTTTTTCTGATTTTGTACGTTCACTAAAAAAATAATTAAAAATTAGTTTGTTTAATAAAACATGACCGCGACATTTGCGAGATATAAGCAATAAGATGAAATACCTTATAGTCTGGGCAAAGAGAGTAGCCAAGAGACAGTAGGAAGATACCTTTTTCAGTTCTATTTATTTTAAATATTTTCCATCATTTGTTTCCGAGATATCGCCGATTTAACAAAAAATTACGTTTTCGTGTATAACAAGGGAAAAAAGATAGCTTATAGAAAATTTCGCCTCCGAGAAAATAGGTCATTGAATGCTCTTTCAAATGCATTTACTCTGAAGCAATCATATTATTTATAAAATACCATAATAATTTACCTAATCGATTTCAAAACGTCGTAAAATGGAGAAATCGTTGTAAAACAAAAATGCCTCAATGAATCTCAAATTTTTTCAATTCCGAATCTTCATTAAAAACCGCTGGCACTTAGCTTCCTCAAAATTTATAAATTGTTCCAATATGAAATTCTTTGATCTAATAAATTAATTTTCAATTGCTATATCTCTATCTAATTAATATCTCAAAAAGGTCTACTATTTTATTATTCATGGTTTGTCCAAAGATATTTTCTTACTAAAACTAAATACTGACACGCCAGTAAATAGCTGATGTAAAACACGTCAATTTCGTTTCAGTAGCACTGTCGTCAACATTGGTTAATAAAATTTTTTATAAAATTTATGGAACTGCTACTGAAGCTGCATACCGAACGTACCCAGTCCTTATACGAATATTCGCTACATGCATGACACTAGAACTCCACATATTTTACCTATTTCGATGGTAAATCTCATAACGATGCAGTTGCTAAAATATAATAATAGTACATTATGCAACTCAGGGAGAAAATGAGCCATTTCTAGTGAGTGTAAGGTATGCAGCCCGAGTCGAAGTCTCGAGCGGCTTCGGCGCCCGAGACGAAGACGAGTGCTGAAAATATCTCACCCGAGTCTGAAATAGCTTTTCTTCCCGTGTTTCAAATCTTATTTGTGTCAACGTAGGCATGAAAGGGTTTTTTTCTATGTATGAAAATTGGGTAGGTGATCGCATATTTTGAGTCGTGCACAACAGAGTTGAAAATTGTTCTATTTTTAATTTTCACTTTTAAGCGCACAGTTCAATATTAGCACGTTTTTTTATTGCGATTTTAAGCGAAACTCGCACATACGCAGTTACGCATTTGTGACTAGCAACAAACTTCATACTTATGTGCATGAACAAAGGTTAAACCGGAAAAATGGGTCCCGAGCTTATTTCCTACATTTTTTTGCAATTTTCTCCCCGCTAAATGAATATTTTTTCATAATTTTTACAAAAACACTAGAATTGCGCAATTTTCTAGGCTACTTTTCGGTATGAAAAAGACCTATTTCATGCTTGAGTTAAAAAAAGATATATATATGTGTTACACTTGCACCTATGCCTATAGCAAAGTGACAGAACCACACCTCGGGCGATCAGCAAAGTTAAGCATTGTTATGCGCTGATAGTACTTGAATGCGTAATCTCCAGGGAACCCCGTGACACACAAATACACCGACCATCCCAAAGCGGATTTCATCCTGATACAAGTTTTTCCCATTCCACAGGCATAACCCTGAGCAAATGCAGGATGTAATTAGGTAGAATAATTATAAAGGTATGAAAAAAAACTGGGACACGCCAAGAGGCTGCATAATATACAAAAATAATTTATCTTATCGATTACAGAAAATTGTAGAATAGAAAAATCGTTATAAAATCAAAACGGGTCGATGAATCTTTAAATTTCTTTTCAATTTCGATGTCCTTAAAAAAAAAAACAAAATAAATGAGCACATTGATTTTTACTGTGTATATTCAGAGTAATGTTGATCCACATCTACACACCCATACACACGCACGCACGCACACACACACACATATCCATATGGTTATTTCCGAAAAAAGTGTATTTGGATTCCTAATGTCTCAAAACATATTTCTATAATGTTTTTAGCATAACTTTTTTTTAGCATCACATAGCTTCCTCTATGAGGAAGCAAAGACCGCAGCCAATTCTTTGGCATTTCGTCAAACTTTATAAATTGTTCCAATACGAAATTATTTATTCTATTTAATACTGTGGTGAAAAATAAAAATGACAAGTCTACTGCATTTTAATATGTCGAGATATATGTATATATTTAAACTTTGTAATTTAAACTTATGCAAAAGTAAAGGATAAATTATGAAACAATATTGTTGATTAAAATCATACTATAAGATAAAATATAAAATAATACTATATATTAGTAAAAAAATCTTGAGCGACATTGGCTTAGTGGTTAGCGTGCTAGTCACAGAAAATCGAACAAAAAAAATAATAAATAAATAAATAAATAACAATTTCGAGAAAGACTAATTGTGAAAAAAATTTTATCTTAGAAAGTTGAAAATTGTTGATAACTATCAATAAATGTTTGTAAACATTGAAAATTGTTATGGAAAACACTTTGTTAGCATTTCTTAACAAATTTAAACAAAGATAGACATTGCGCAAAAATTAACGTCAATTCATAATTTGAATTGAATATAAGTCTGGTACAAAATAAATGTTTAAAATTGTTTTAGTCTATTTATAAATGATAAAAGACTATAATGGGTGAAAACTTGACATTACTCTTGTACCTTCTATTTAAGACTTAAAACAAAAGCTGCAGTACAATTCGTCAGAAAATGTCCAAATTGATTAAACTTGATATTAAAATAAAATGTATAGAATTTTAATTAACAGTAAAATTTTTTTAAAATCAATGTATTGATAAACTGTTGTAGTGTGTTGACAAATTTTAAAATTTGTTCAGAATTGTTCTATTTTGTGTGGAGTTGATTAAATCTATATGTTCAATGGCCCGAAAGTAGGGTGTTTAGAACAAATTTAAGAGGAGTCCGTATCTTCTGTCCTTGTCTAATCACGTTTTTGCTATTTATTCAAATTGTAGTTTGTTAATTGAAAAACTAAAAGTTGGCCCAAATTTGTATTAAAGTAAAGAATATTTTGAGACCTTAAAAAGTATCTAACTGTAACGGTCCATATTGGTATGGTATGAATATGGGTTTGTTTTAATTATTTATTTATTAGAATACTTTGATATACTAATATTTTATTGATATACGCAAAGAATGAATTATAAGAATAAATAAAGTGAAGATGAGTAAATGAATTGAAAATCGCGTTTGTGTGTTAGGCTGATCATCGCGAAGCGAATATCCGCACAAAGAACATCCATGTGAGATATGACTGATGGAAAGGGTAAGAGGAGTGAAAGCCTGGGTGCTTGGCGACGTTAGCGGTGCGAGGCCGAGCCGCCGAAAGGATTGAGCTGGCTGTCGATGATAGGATCGTGAGTCAGCACACAGCCGCCTAGCAAGCAGGACTTTCTTCCTCTCACTCTTGTAAAATGATTTGGACAGTTTAATTTTGATATTTCCAGTTTACTTATTACTATTGGAAATATCTGAGTTAAGCGCAAGTTGTTTTTATGGCATGGAACTGTGTTGCTGAATAAATGCAAGTCTTGGAACTTGACATTGTATATAAATAATAATAGTATTTTATTTATACTTATATAAACATACCTATATACTCATCCTATATTTTCCTTATTACTTTCCATCATCTAGGTACCTCGGGGAAAGATAATAATTAAATAAAATATTAAAAGGTTGTTTATTTAAATTGAATGATAATAATAATAACCACGAATACATACATAACATTATTTCCTTTTCGACAAAACTTCGGAATGGAAAAGCTAACCTCAATTTTCGCGTTTCGAAGTTTTCTCGAAAAGGAAATAATGTTAGAAACTTTTTAAGGTCTCAAAATATTCCATATTTTACTACCAATTAGGGCCAACTGTTAGTTTTTCATTTAACAAACTACAATTTGAATAAATAGCAAAAACGTGATCAGACAAGGTCAGTAGATACGGACTCCTCTTAAGAGAAGGCCATATCTACTGTCCTTGTCTAAATATATTTTTGCTATTTATTCAAATAGTTTGTTAATTTAAAAACTAAGAGTCATCATCAAAATACTTCGAAACGCGAAAATTAAGGTTAGGTTTTGTGTTTCGAACTATTCTCGGAAAGAAAATAATGTTAGGTACTCTTTTAGGTCTCAAAATATTCCTTATTTTAAGAAGAATTGAAGACGACTTAGTTTTTCAATTAACAAACTACTGTAAATTACTAAAAATGTGATTAGTCAGATACGGCTTCCTCTTAAGGGGATGTCGAAGCTAAAAATCTGTTTTTTTCTTTTACTAATAACTTTTCAAATATAAAATGCAAATAAAAACTGAAAGAAGAGCCGTGTAGATATGAATATCAACGTCGCTGTGCAAGGCAAAGTCATTCTGTCACGTCATTTTTATAAATAATAGGAAATACTAAAGGTATATTTCAGTGTAATATAACCTAAAAATATTTTATATTTCTAATTGTTTGTAAAAATAATGCAACAGAATGCCTTCTCTTTGTACAATAATATTGATATCATTTATATCTAGGCAGCTCTGCTTTCAGTTCTTCTTTCTTTTCTTTTCTTTTCTTTAAATTATAAGCTGTCAAAGGGGACTTGGTTAGAGGGCGTGAGAGTGAATGGTCGTGTGCGCGGCAGCTCGGCCTAAGAATTTCTGTTTTTGCGATATTTTGTGTGTTTTGAGCGAAAAATATAGGAAATATTGATAGGGAAATAGGTAAGGATAATGTGTAGTAGATAGGTGGGAGAAAATTTTGAGTAGGGAAAACATAAACTTGTAAAGAAGGAGCGAGGTAAAAAAATTGAGGTTAGGTGGGTGACGGTCGCGTGGTTGACAAAGGAAGAAGATCATGTCGCCGACGGACAAGAAAGTCAATTCCACGAGGACTTTGAGGGAGACGAGAGCTGGTGGAGCACCGGCGGGGAATAAGGGACAAACTACGCTAGACGACAAACTGACGACGAGGAGGGTCACATTCACGGAAGCTGAAAAGGAATCGAGGAAAGAAAAGGAAAAGATGGAGAGACAAAGGGAAGAGGAGTTCAATGAAAGTATCCTGGAAGAGGTAAGAAAGATCAGACAGGAAAAGCTAGAAATAGAAAAGGTAAAATTAGATTTGAACGCAGCAAATAGAGAATTGGGGGAACGCATAGAGAGGTTAGAAAAGAAAATGCAGGAGTGGGAGGTGAGAGAAAGGGAATGGGATGAGCGGCAGTCGGTAATATCAACGCAAAGCGGACTGAGTCTTGCGGAGGCGGCGACACAGGTTTGTTGTGGAGCCTAAAGAGCGGTAGGACGGGTATGAGCGGTAGAAGCGGCATGTCGCTGTCTGATAGAGAGGTTTTTAAAATGAAAAGGATGGTTTACGAACAGGATAGACTAGAGGAAAAATAATATTGTTATAAAAGGAGTAGAACCCGACGAAGGTAACTTAAAGGAATGGATACGGATTGGTTGGCAATAAAGCTAGGGGTTAGTGCGAATGTAGAATTTGCGAGGAGAAGTGGACCGGTGTTCATTGCTAGAGTAGGAGAACAGGATAAAAATGAGATTATGAAAATGAAAAGTAAATTGAAAGGATCGAGAATATTTATAGAAAATGATTTAAATGTAGACGACAGAAGGAAGCAAGAGGATATACATAGATGGGTCAAAGAAAAAAGGGCAGAAGGATGGTTAGTGAAGTCAAGGACGGGTAGAGTATTTTTTAAAAATACATGGAAACGGTGGGAAGAAAAAGAGGTTATAGAAGAGGAAATGAAAAAGGATACTGTATCAGGACGCATACCAGTTAGGAATGAAAATAAGAATGAAAGTCAGGGAAATGGAGCAGCACTAAATAGGAAGGATTTAGAATAAACCAGAAATGGAGCAGTAAAATTAAGGGAAGAGGGAAATAAGAAACTCATTTTTTGGAATATAGCAGGGGTATGGAATAAAGATAAAGAGGTGTGGGAATTTTTAGAAAAGGGCGACTTTATAAGTTTATCGGAAACGTGGGTGGAGGAAAAAGATAAAGGAAATCTGGAAAAAAGACTATCAAATAACTGGTTTTGGAAAATTATACCAGCTAGGAAGGACGCAAAAAAAGGCAGGGCTAAGGGTGGTTTTATAATAGGGATAAAAAAAGACTGGTTAATTGAAAATAGAGAGGAAACAACAGAAATTGAAGAAGGACTCATAAAAACAGTAATAGGTAATGATACTCAAGAAATGGTTATCTGGTCTGTATACAATTCTGGGAACATTGAAAAATACTATCAGATCTGGGAAAAACAAGAAGAGGGCCCAGAAAGCAATATGATTATAGGAGGAGATTTCAACATCAGAATAGGAGAAGAAGGAAGTCTTATAGGTACATTAGGAAACACATTAGAACAAGAAAAGAGGAAAAGTAAGGATAAAACGGCTAACAACGGTAGTAGTAAACTAATAAACTTTTGCGGGGGAGAAGGATGGTCAATATTGAATGGAAACTTTATAGGAGATGAAGGGGGTGAATTTACATATATAGGATCAAGGGGCAGCACGGTGATAGATTATATTATAGTAAACGAAAATGTCAGGAAGAGAGTGGTAAAATTTCAAGTTGAGGAAAGGATAGAATCTGACCATGCACCGATCAGTGTAGTATTAGAAGAAACAGTGGAAACGGCAGTAAGGGAGAAGATAAATAAATTAGAGGAGAGGAAAAATAAAACGGTATATGTATGGAACGATGAAACAATAGAAATTTTTAGGAGTAAAACTCAGGAAATAGAGCTAGAGGAAAAAGAAGAGGATTCAACGGAAAAAAGATGGGAAGACACAAAAAAAGTAATAGACGAAGCAGTAACTAAAAAAGATATCAAAATAAAAAAATGGGTATTAGGAATTAAAAGGTGGTGGGACCGTAGCTGTTCCAATAAGAAAAGAAAAGTAAAAAAAAGCATATCAAAAATGAAGAGAAGGAGAAGAACGTAAAGAAAAATACCTGGAAGAAAGAAAAGAATGGAGGGAACTCTGTAAAATTAAAGAAAAAGAGTGGAAAGATTATGAAGAGGAACAATTAAGATCAATTAAAAATGAAAATGAAGTATGGAGGTTTTTGAATAGGTCAAGGAAAAGAAGAGAGAAGGTTGATAATATAGTGGATGAGAAAAAGTGGAAGGAGCACTTCGTTTCACTGTTGGAAGGATCCGAAAATAGGAAAGTAGGGGAAAGAAGGCAAAAATGTGAGGAGGAGGAAGAAATAGCAAAAGAAAAAATAACGGTAAGGGAAATAAAAGAAGCTTGGAGTATACTGAAGAAAAACAAAGCACCGGGAGCAGACGGAATCACGAATGAAGTATGGAGTTACGCAGGACAAGATTTGGTGAATAAATTGGTAGGTATTCTAGGTAAGGTATGGGATGGGCAAGGAATACCGGAAGAGTGGAAAATGGGGACGTTGATACCGTTGCACAAGAAAGGAAATCCGGACGAACCAAAAAACTATAGATGAATAACACTTATGTCAACTGCTTACAAGTTATACACGGAAATAATTAGGAAACGGTTAGTCAAGGAAATAGAAGAAAAAAAGATTCTACCAGAAGGTCAGGCAGGTTTTAGGAAAGGAAGGTCAACAATGGACAATGTGTATATACTGGATCATCTGATACAAAGAACAAAGAGAAGAGGTAAAAGGCTTTACTCCATGTTTATTGATTTGAAGGCGGCCTTCGATCTGGTAGATAGGAACATACTATGGAAAATCATGGAAAGGTTGGGAATAAGTAAATATTTAATAGAAAGAGTAAAAGAAATTTATGAGGAAACAAAAGTCAGGATAAGAGTTGAGGAAAACATATCAGAGGAGTTTTGGACGATTAAAGGGTTGAAGCAAGGATGCGTGCTGAGCCCTATTCTGTTTTGTATTTATATAGCAGGTTTAGAAGGATTTTTTAAAGAAAGGAACGTTGGAGGAGTTAAAATAGGAAATATAAGACTATGGTCGTTAGCTTATGCTGACGATATAGTCCTATTAGCAGAAAATAGAGAGGCATTGATAGATATGATGGGCACCTTAAGAAAATTCCTAAAAAATAGGAAAATGATACTAAGCGAGGAAAAAACAAAGATATTAGTTTTTAACAGGGGGAGAAATAGCAAGAAAGAAAGATGGATATGGGATGGGAAGGAGTTAGAAGAAATTAAAGCTTTTAAGTATTTAGGTTTTACTTTTAATAGGGAAGGAAACTATAAAGAACATATATCAGAGCTAGCAAAAAAAGGTATTATAGCATCAAAAAAGACATGGGGTTTAGGTGAACACAAATGTAGAAACGATTTTAAAAGAAGGAGAATGTTATTTAATTATTTAGTGAAAAGTGTCATGGCATATGGTTGTGAAATTTGGGGTTGGAAAGAAAGAAAGGAGTTAGAAAAAGTACAGACCGATTATTTTAGATGGGTCTTGAAACTAGAAATCTGCACACCGAGGTATATATTATATAGGGAGGCATGTATAAGTAAAATGAAAATAGAATGGGCTAGTAGAGCAGTTAAGTTTGAAGAAAAGATAAGTAAGCTAGGGGATGATAGACTAGTGAAAATGTGTTGGAAAGAAAAAACAACTGAAAAGGCGACTGATAAGGCACAAAGTGTATATAATATAGAAAGGAAGCAGTATTATAATAGTTTAGGATTGAGCGAGCTAGAAATAGAAAACATGATAGAAAGGGAGCAAATTGTGCACGAGGAAACCAAGAAAAGAGATAGGGACATTGAGAGACAAAATATAGAAATGAAAATAAGAGAAGCAAAATATAATATAAATTATTACAAGGAATGTGAAGTTATCGGATTACCTAAATATTTAAAAATGAACAGAAAGAAAGGGGACATAGAAATAATCGCGAAGCTTAGATGCGGAAATTTTGAAAAGGGAAATAAATATTGGCTAAATGATGAGGATAAATTATGTAGAGTGTGTAAGAAAGTCAGGGAAACATTAGAACATTTTGTGATAGATTGCGAGGAAACGAGAGGAATAATGAAAAAGCTGCTAGGTGATGATAAATTTGAATTTAAGGATTTATTTAATGAGGAAGGAAAAACCTTAGTGGTGGAAACTTTTAGAGAATTATGGAAAGAGTGTCAAATCATAGACAGGAAGGAAAAGGAAATAAGTAGGATAGGAAATTAGGCAAGTAAGGAAAAGTGAAAGAAAGGGCTAGAAGTAAGATAAGATGCGATGAACCGAGCTGCCTACGATATGGATGGATGTTTGGGATTAAAATAAGAGATATTATACAAGTTAGATATTGTAGGTTAAAATGTATAGGTAATAGTAGATATGGTAAAAATGTGTTAATGTATGGCAATCTATTGTAAAATACTGTAAACTACTGTAAGATACTGTAAAATGGTATAAAACTATAAGAAAATATATAAAGTTTGTAAAATATGTAAGGTTATAAATTATTATAATGTTTAATTTATGCAAGAAATAGTGAGAAAGATCGAAAGTGAAAGAGTGTAATAGCCAAAACAGAAAGAACAAATGTACAAAGAAAAGAGACTAGAAATATATTGTTTTGTGATACTAAATGTTATTAAATTAGTTAAACAAAGTATGGAAGAATGAGTGTGGATAAGATAAAGATGTAAACCAAGTCCATTTCTGGGCCAAAATTGGCTGAAATAAAGTTTTTATATATATAAGCTGTCAAAGATGTACATAAAAATCATGCTTAGACCGACCAAATCCAACCCCACCTTATCTGCAACATCCCCTTAAACAAGAATTGATAATTTTAATAGTTTTTCTTCAAGAATTAATAGTTTTAGACAAATTTACTTCCACTGGCGATAAAAGTATAAAAATTAAACAATAATCAAAACCTGCTGTTACAATCAATAGTTTATACTTGTACACAGCTGCAAAGGATTCTTTTAAGAATTATTTAAATTTTAGCACTATGAAGTTACCCACACGATACGTAATGTTACCGAAAGGTATGCACTCATTGATAATGTTTCAGTAATGTTTCAGGTATCGTTCAATCGAATTGTTTCAACTGATATCTTTCAGAAACCTTTCTTTTTATTACCAATAAAATATTGCATGTGTTAGATATCAGAAATATTTCAGAAAGGTATGAATAATAGAAAAAGGAGCTTTCACCCCTAACATTTCTGTGATAGCCCACATGCGATGTTACGATAGCAAGGTTTCAGAAATATTTCCCTGACGTACCAGTTATAACATTTCAATTCCATTGCACGTAAAATGTTTCTGCAACATTCGACATACACGTTCTACATGGCGGCGGGAGGGAAAGATCCTCCGGATAAGAACAGTAAAAAGTTTTTGAAATGTCACTCACAGAATGAAGTAACAACAGTTATTTGTATTATATGTGATAATGCGTACCACCAAAGTTGTGCAAAACAAAAAAGTCTAAATTTTATTAGTGAAAGGCTAATAATATGCCAAGAACACAAAAACATAACCTCAAAAGTTGATGAAGAGGTTTTGAGTGATTCAACAAAGGCAATGATTGCACAAATAAAATTGAGGCAATCAGAAGAAATAAGGAAGGAGATACTTAAGAAATTAAAGTGTAAATCACAAAACCTACTGAACTCAACAGTGAGAGATAGTGCAGCTGATCTTGAAATCATGCAAAAAGAAAATGAACTATTAAAACATCTTAACAGAGAACTTGTTGAAAAAAATGATCTACTGAAAGAAATTATAGGAAAACAAAAAAGTTACCAAAGAAGCAATAAATCTTTTGCTGAAATAACAAGTGCTGTGAAACCTCTACAAAAACGAGTTCCAAAACTTATAGTTAAAACCTTAAATAATGCAAGACAAACAGATGTCAAAAAAAGTATAGTAAAATGTTTAATAGATGAGAAAAGCATTCAAACAAAAGAAATATACAGCAAAAATAAAGATGAGATTGTTATTAAATGTATGAATAATGACTGTGTTGAAAATGCTGAAAGTTTATTAAAGAACAGCCTAGATGGAGATTGTGAAGTGAAAATAGAACAATTAAATAATCCAAAAATTAAAATAGTTGGAATTGATAACAATATGAATATGGATGAGAATGAAATTAAAGAAGATATAAACATAAGGAATTTCGCAAATTTTAATACTAAAGCTCAGGTGTTACACTTGTATACAAACAAGACGACAAAACTCAGTAGCCTTTTAGTGGAAGTGACAGCTGAAATTTATAAAAACATCAGAGATAACAAGAACAGAATCTTTATTGGATGTCAAAGCTGTAGAGTTTTTGGCCTGATAAATATAAAACCATGTTTCAACTGTGGTAGGTTGGGACACAATGGTACAAAGTGCAATAATATAATAACATGCCTAAAGTGTGCAAAAAATCACAAAACTATTGAGTGTGATAATGAAGTATTAGTATGTATAAACTAATAACTATAACAGTTACAGCAATAATAAATTTAATAGAGTTTTTAATACGTGTCATAATGCATCAGATACAAATTTATGCGAAATAATAAAAAACAAGATTCAAAAATTAATTGGAAACACTGATTATCCTGTGATACCTACATTACCAACAGTGTATACAATACCGAAGCATTATCAACTGAAGATAAATAACCAACAAAAAGAGAATGCAAACAATATGCAAAGTGAGAAATTTTCTCAACAACAGCAACAACAGTAGCAAGAACAACAGCGAGAACAGCAACAAAACCAACAACGGCAGCAACAACAGCAGCAAGAACAGCAACAAGAACAACAACAAAATGTTCAACAGCAGCAAAAACAACAAATAGTAACAAGAAATAGCACAAGAAAAATACAAAGACTTGAGGAGGTCCGAGCGGCATACTAGTCAAAACAGTAACTTATGAAAAAACGTTATTCAATAGAGAAGTTTATGACAATGTATCAGGTTAACAAATTAAATATTTAAAAAACTTTGAATATTCATATTTATATCAAACGCATATTTATCTTATTTCTTTCTGAAAAGATCAATATAGACCTTGATTTGACTCTAACCTCTAAGGTGTTTCTCTGTTTTGAGTACTTTTTTGCGTTATTCTATAAATATCTCTCTAAAACCCCAGGCAACCCTATTTTTGTATCGTATGCACATAAAATTGGAAAGATAAAGATTAATTTGATACTTTAATAATCTAGAAAAGTTTCCTACAAATGCATGAATTTTTTATTTCAAACTCGAAAAATGCGTTTTCTGCATATTAAACGGGCTAAACGGGCGAACTTTAGAATTAAATATCTTTTCGAAATGCAAGGCAACCTATACTGAAAATTTGTCTCTGGATTCAAATAATCTTTATTAACAATTACAAAATAGATTTAGGTCTTAAAGTTTAAAATTACTTTTCGCTCATACCCCCTTAAGTTTTAAATAATTAAATATGGATTTTGAATGTCTTGATAAAATACAAAAAGACTCTATTCAAAAGGAAAAAACATGTGACAATAACAATTGTCTAAATAAAATCATTAACAATAAAAATGATATAATGCATGTAAATATAAGAAGTATGTCTGCAAATTTTGATAAGTTAAAAGTTCTATTACAAAGTCTAACTAGTAGACCATGTATTGTTATATGCACTGAAACTTTTGTACAAGTAAATTATAAAATACACGATTTAGAGGGATATAATAGTTATTATAATGAAAGTAAGTTAAATCAGAATGATGGTGTCATGGTTTTTGTTGATAAGAATATTGTACACAAAACTAAAATTATTAAGTATGGAAAGATTAAAATAATAAATACTAATATCACATTAAATGATAACAGTAGTATGGAATTTTCCGCTGTATACAGATCTCATCACATACCTAAGGCAGAATTCATTCTAGATTTAAGGAGGCTCCTGCGTCTACCATACTACTCAAATTGAATCGAAAATTGGATGATAACTTTTATGCATATATTTATACTTAAAAATCTTAAATGTATTTATAATGTACGAGTATATAAATGCAGCAAACTTTTAATAATATAAACATTAACAATTCAATAAATATTAATATAGATACTATTTTGGATTCGGCAGTGAATAACATATGCGAGAAGGACTGGTTCGTCTTCCGCGCATGCGCGCCGATGGGTGGTTTATAGCTATATCTATATATATTACTATAGAGTAGTGTCGTGCGTCGTGCGTGCTGCATGTAAAAAGTTCTAGTTGATAAGTATTATTCTAGTTGATATTATTTAGTGTATTATGTGGAAATGACGGAACCTAAAAAAGTTTGCGATGCTAGAGTTTTACGTGGGCCCATAGTTAAATTTTTATTGTTAATTTATTTTTAAAATAATTAAAAATCTGAAAACTATAATTTACAGAGTATTTTATTTACCCATAGACTTAATTAATTAAAATAAAAAATACAATTATGACGATTTATTCTTTATTGAATGTTATTGTTTGAAATTGGAATCTCAAATTGCGCGCGATTCTCCCGAACGCCGTAGCCAAGATGGCCGCTCAGCTGACTTCCCTACAGCTGCCGGATATAACCCAAATTTATTCAAGCTTTCGTTAATATCTCTTTTTTTAGTTCGATAACCGATATTTTAACTAATGTCATTTGAAAGAGGAGATTTTTTCCTACAAAACTGATATAATAACATTACTGGACAAATCAGATTTCATTCGTAATTAACTGATTCAACTTTGTCTGCCATAAGAGTCCATGTTAAAATTGCCAACTTTGAGCTCAAATTTCTTGAGTTTTTGGCCGATAAGCGGTATAAATAAGGGCACCGTTAGATCGAGCGTATTCTAAACTTTAAAAAATGATATGTCCGAGTTCGAGACATTACGCGCAGGAGCCTCCTTAAACAAGTTCTTGAATAATAAGAGAAATACTAAAAATCATTTAGTTATAGGTGATTTTAATATTGATTTACTAGAATCTGATAATATTAGTCAAGAATTCCTCTGTAACTTCTTACAAAATGGATATTTTCCTGGTTTCGTGGGAATTACAAGGCCACCTATAGGAAACTGTAAAGGATCTTGTATTGATAATATCTTCATTAAAACTAATAGCCTAAGTACAGTTACATATAAATTAAAACATTCTTTAACAGACCATTACCCTATTTTTATTGCTATAAACAAGATGAAGACTAAAAGTAAAGCACCCACTAAAATAATAGACTATAAAAAATTAAGAAACGTTGCCAAGACAATAAATTGGAATGGAACTATATCAATACATGATCCTAATATTGCTACTGATACACTGTTAAGCGAAATAAAAAAATGCATTGAATTAGCAAAAATAAAATTGAGGAAAGATAATAAGAAACAAAGGAAGAACTGGATTACAGATGCTATAATAAAATCGTGTTATACTAAAGAATTTTTGTATAATTTATGGCAGATGGATCGTGAGAATGATCAACTTAAAGTACAGATATTAGATAAGGTAATTACAGATGCAAAAGTCAAATACGATAAAAGTCTGATCCAAAATAATACAAATAATCCCAAAAAACTGTGGGAAATTATAAACACAAAAATAGCGGAAAAAATTAAATCTAATGATACTAATAATTATATTAAAGTTGATAGTGAGAAAATAACAGATAAACGTTTAATAGCTAATAATATGAACAAGTATTTTTGTGAAATAGGTAAAAAATTGAGTGAGAAAATTGATAAATATTCGGATGCTGATTTAAAATTACCAGATATGAATGTAAGCTCCATCTTCTTAAAACCAACTAGTGCGCATGAGGTTGCAAGTATTATTAATAATTTGAAATTAAAAAATGGAGGAGTTGACAAAATAAATGCCAAAACTTTAAAAATACTTTGCAACAATATTGCTGAACCTTTAGCGCATTTAATTAATTCTTGTATTGAAAACGCTGTATAGCCTGATGCACTAAAAAAAGCGGAAATTGTTCCTATATACAAGTCTGGAGAGAAGCATAATATATCAAATTATAGACCTATTTCATTAATATCAAATGTAGCTAAAATTCTTGAAAGAATTTTATATAACAGAATTTATGATTTTATTAAAAAAAGTAATATAATATCTGAACACCAATTTGGTTTTATGAAAAAAATAGGTACAAAGAATGCTCTCAATTACATAACAAATACACTATACAATAACTTGGATCAAAGTAAACCGATACTTATAACGTTTCTAGACTTAGCAAAAGCTTTTGATACTGTAGATCATAAAATATTATTAGATAAACTTTATTGTTTAGGAATAAGAGGAAAGGCGTTGGATCTACTTTCAAGTTATCTTAATGATAGATATCAAGTAGTTAAAATAAATGTTAATGAAAGTGATAGCATGTTAATAAATACGGGTGTTCCACAAGGCACAATATTAGGACCTCTACTTTTTATACTATACATTAATGATATCCTGAAAGTGATCCCCCTAGAGACAATATTGTCATATGCTGATGACACTGCAATAATAGCAAATGGTAATACTTGGAGTGAAGCGCAAACAACTATGAATAAGTATTTAATAAAAATTGATAAGTGGTTAGCATTAAACAAATTATCTTTAAATGTTGAGAAGACTGTTGTTATGACCTCTGGTAACTACATTGATAGTGTTCCACCTCAAATAGATATTAAGATTAAGGATATAAATATAACTAGAGTAGAAAAGTGCAAATATTTGGGAATAGTATTTGACTACAATCTGAAGTGGGATAAACACGTTCAATATATAATACAAAAAACGAAATATCTAGTCTATATTTTCTATAAAATTGCCAAATCAATGCCAACAGAAATATTAAGAATGATATATTATGCATTTTTTCATAGTATAATAAGTTATGGAATATTAGCTTGGGGTGGAGCTTATAGAAATAATAGAGATTTATTGCAAAAATTACAGAAAAAAGTTTTGAAAGTTATTAATAAGAACAATTTTGTTGAAGATAATCCTATGAACTTGGAACAACTATTTACTTTTGAGGCGTTAAAATATCATTATACAGACCTAAAAAGCCAATATCTTGCATCAACTAGTATAACTAGGAGAAAAAACTTAACTATACCTAAAAACAGCAAAAGGGTTAGCGACAAAAATAGTTTTAAAAAAGCAATTACAACTTTTAACAATTTACAAAATGAGTTTAAAACTTTAAATATAACTAAAAATTCTCATAAAAAGTTGCTAAAAGATTGGACAAGATCTAATTAAGAAGCGCTGTGATACAATTTTACTGTTTTGTATATAATTTATCGCTTTATATAAAAATACGAAAATTGTTAAGAAACTAAAATTTTATATGCTTAGTTTTTAAGTCAGTTTTAGTTTTAAGTTAGTATTAAGTATATATATATATTTTTTGTTTATTTAATATTTTGTATAATTCTTGTTTTTTTGTGTTATGTCTTAATACCAGACCTGCGTATAGGTAACTAAGTTTACCTATGCAGGGTTTTGCAGTTTGTATATAAACTGTATCTCTTTCTGGTTTTCAATAAATAAATTCCCTACGTAATGTTGCAAGTGTTATATGTCAGAAATGTTCCAGAAAGGTTTCATGAGTAATAGAAAAATGATCAGCTAAATAAGGTAGTGGAACCAGTCCTCGATCAGTAACCAATTGTCAATCATTCTGACGAAATAGACAGTTTTTACACTTGTTTCTACTAATATTTTTATTTAGAAAAACGCTTTTTGTATAAAGAATATTGATGAACCAATAATCGACCGTTAAACATGTAGTCGTTTTTAGCCAAACTTCGTATAAAAAAGATTTAGATTAGTCGAACAGATTTTGAGTGCACCTCTGCTTCGTTCTTACGCGGATAGGTAATGAGAGGCAACTTTTAATCTGACATTTTCCACAATTTTACCTTGTTTCTTTTATTAGAATAAGTTTAATACTATACTTCTTTGACACCATAAATGAAATAAAACAGTTGAAACATGATTTAATTAATTTTAGTGTTATTATTTAAGCGATCGAAAATTGGTTCTCATTTCAGCATCATAATCTATTGTCGGTCATCAATAAATTCTTAGCAATAACTACATTTTTTAATTATATATTATACATTTTCTATCATTATAATAACTAAATTAATAACAACATTTATTTTTAGTAAAAACAAGTTGAAAGAAAACTACTCCCAACAGTAGATATTATAAAAACAATATTTTAGGTTAATAAGTAAGTCTAGTGCTTAATAACTGCGAAAAACTCTTTGAATGAACCTCATACGACAATACTAATTGATGTTATGAAATAATTTTATAATTTCTTGCAAATTTAATACCTTTTAGTAAGGTTTTTATTAAAATACATATTCCTACCCTTACGTTTCATGTGTTAAGATTGATCGACAATTGGTTACTTTACGCATATCGACAACTGGTCTCCAGTGTCAAATAGTGATCGAGAATTGGTTCTATGGAGTTTTTATAATTTAAGTAAAATTTGAAATAAATACATAAAAAAATATGTTCAAACCCATCGTTATTATTATAACTAAATAGTAAATTAACTGATAAAACCACATTCAAACTAATTTTTTCTTTATAAACATGTTTTTTTGAGAAAGAAATCTCGGTCTTACGTTAATTGATCGACAACTGGGTTCACTACCTTATGGTAAAGAACTCTGTCTTACCGACACTCTACTTTGAATTCTAATGTAAAAATATGTTATCGATTTTAGGATAATGTAATTTTCAGCCATCTTTGTGGGTGTTTATTTTTACGAAATATAAAAGTATTTTCATGACCAGTAATTGTAGATTATAAGTCAGATTTTTTTTATCGATTTCAAAGTTCTTCTGTAGCGGAACGATTAGAGCGTTGGAGTTTCATGCAGAGGTCTTCGGATCGATTTCCAGCACCGTCAATATTTTTTAATTGATTTATTCTTTCAGACACATCTAATAAATAATTTTAAGCAAAATATTTGTTTCAGATTAATAAATACCTAGGTATATAAATAATATACAATAACAAATTTAAATTCTAAAATTATCGTAGAAATTCATAAATAAATGTCAATAAATGAGTAGATTGGATTAAAACCGATTAAATATCTAATAAGTAGAACGATAATCAAGATTAAAGATTAAGATTAGCACCAAAAGAAAATGCATTTTTTTTATCAATTTCAATATCACATTTTTAACAGGATTGTAAAGCAATATTACTGAGGTGTTATTGAAACCTTTCAGTAATGTTACAGTAACATTACTTAAAACCTTTCAGTAATGTTACAGTAACATTACTTAAAACCTTTCAGTAATGTTAAAGTAACATTACTAAAATGTTACTGAAAGCTTTCGATAACATTAAAGTAACATACCTGATATGTTGCTGCTACATTTCGGTATTATTACATTAAAGTAATCACGATATCTAAAAATTACAGAAAGATTACACAAATGTCACAGTAATGTTTCTATAATCTATCTGAAATGTTACATTTGACATGTTAGCGGACATTTAATGTTTCTGAAACATTACAGAAAGGTCCATGAAACATTGTATAAATATTTCTGAAAGGTGTAATGTTTCAAGTGAAATATTACCGAAAGCTTTTAGAAACATTACGTGCCGTGTGGGTAGGGACATCTTAACTATAGTTCTTGAAAGAATGCATTGCAGCAGGGTGTGCACATATCGCAACCTCAGAACTAAAGGGTTCTATATCAAATATTGACAGTTTCTCGAGAGACAATTCAAAATTTGACACCGAGTACTTTGAAATGTTACTTTTCATTTAAATAAAAAATATACAACTTATTACATTAAAGCTCAAATATTATGTTTAAATTAAATTTGACCTTTAAAAGTCAGTAGACTTCAGCCTGATAATGATGTGAAGTTAGGTTTTTCCTTCAACTGTTAATTTTTTAACACTTTTATTTAAATTCATACATTAAATAAGATGATGTTTGATTCAAATAAAATAATAAATTCAAGCATTAAAATCAAACCTAAACAATAAAGAGATTTATTTTCTTATAATTTAAAATAAGATTTATAGACAAATATATTTGTTGTGAGCATGACATGACGCGACATCTGGCTTGGCATGGGGTTGACATTAATGTTGGACAATTCAGCACACATCATATGGGGAATTTGTTACAAACTGAGATAATAACGGAAATAAACATTGTCTTTCAATTATTGTCTACAGTATGAATCAGTGTAGGTGCAGCATTAATTTGATGTATAAAATGTACACTCTAAACCTAAAAGAATAAAAATTGACATTAAGATGAATAAAAAGAGAATTTTATTCTTTTAGAAAAGTATAAAAGTGTGATTTTATTCTTTAGAGAATTTGACAATGACTTTAAAAGATTAAATTGTACAATTTAATCTTTTGTAAAGAATAAAGTTCAGCTTTTATTCTTTTAAAAGATTAAATGATGAATTTTATTTACAAAAGAATAAAGTCAAGAAATTATTCTTTATAAAAGAATAAAATACCACCCCGCTATTTTAAAAGAATAAATAACGGATTTTATTCTTTACGAAAAGAATAAACAGAAGAAATTATTCTTCTTTTAAGATATATATATATATATATATATTTTGTAGTTCTACTGCTGTACTAACCATCAAATCCTTAGAGATTACTTTTAACCTAAAAAATTATGACACTCGCTGATCACCTCAGTCGGAGTAATTCTACCAAAAAGTCGTATCTAAAAAACTAGAAGACCTAGACACTTAAAATTTAGTGTCATAGTTTATTAGGCCTAAAGAAGAAAAAAAAAATACTTCGAAAGTCTTAGATAATCTTTTTTCCATTTTGTAAAAAAAATCTTATTTTCAAAATAATACATAGATATCTATATGTGAAACTGTTAAATCTGCTGTAAAACTTTCAGCGGAGTGATTATTTGATTAAATCATGTAATATTATACTTCAAACATATAAAATAAGCCTTATTTATTTAACAGTACTAATGAAAACTGTAGAAACTTGTTCAACCAAAACAAACCATGACGGTCATTGATCACCTCAGTCGGAGTAATTTCACCAAAAAATCATATTTGAAAAACTAAAAGACCTTGACACTCCAAATTTTATGTCATAGTCTATTAAGCTCAATGAAGAAGGAGAAAAATATTTCCAAGGCCTTAGATAATCTTATTTTAATTTTATCAAAAAGAGTCTTATACACAAAATAGCATATATGTATACCTATATATATGTAAAATGGTTCAATCACCTCTAAACTTAAAAGGGAGTGATTAATCAATTGAAACATTTAATTTTTCACTTTGTTTATATTGTATGTTGAGGTGAAACTAACTTACATACAAAATTTGAAGTCTTTAAATCTTATACTTTATGAAAAAGTCATTTTATGGTAATTCTAGTTCCACCGACACTTGGATTTTGAAATTACATGTATACTTTCTTACTCGCTAGAGTAACCAAGGGTCTTGTGTTGTTCCAAGCAAGTTCTTATTATATGTTGAAATGGAACTAACTTACATATAAAATTTGAAGTATCAAACTCTGTTGGTTCAAGAGAAACGCAACTTTAAATAAAATTTTAAGTTTCCGTTACCTCAATTTCAACAATTATTTTTTGGGTTAAACAAATTTCTACAGTCTTCATTAAAACTATTGAGGTGATATGGCTTATTTAAGTTGATTACAGTGAAAAATAAAATGTTTCAATTTATCATTCCCTTTTAAGTTTAGAGGTGATTGCATTTTACATATATATATATATATATACATATATGCTATTTTGTGTATAAGACTCTTTTTGATAACATTGAAATAAGATTATCTAAGGTCTTGGAAATATTTTTCTCCTTCTTCTTTGAGCCTAATAAACTATGACATAAAATTTGGAGTGTCAAGGTCTTTTAGTTTTTCCGATATAATTTTTTGGTGGAATTACTCTGACTGAGGTGATTAACGACTATCATCGTTTTTTTTTGGTTGAACAAGTTTCTACAGTTTTCATTAGAACTGTTAAGTAAATAAGGCTTATTTTATGTTTGAAGTACAATATTACATGATTTAATCAAATAATCACTCTGCTGAAAGTTTTACAACAAATTTAACAGTTTCACATATAGATACCTATGTGTTATTTTGTGAATAAGATTTCTTTTTACAAAATGGAAAAAAGATTATCTAAGACTTTGGAAGTATTTTTTTCTTCTTTAGGCCTAATAAACTATGACACTAAATTTTAAGTGTCTAGGTCTTCTGGTTTTTTAGATACGACTTTTTGGTGGAATTACTCTGACTGAGGTGATCAGTGAGTGTCGTAATATTTTAGGTTAAAAGTAATCTCTAAGGATTTGATGATTAGTACAGCAGTAGAACTACAAAATAGGTGTTCTTATATATATATATATATATATATATATATATATATATATATATATATATATATATATATATATATATATATATATATATTTATATATCTTAAATAAAGAATAATATTTTTCGTTTATTCTTTTCGTAAAGAATAAAATCCGTTATTTATTCTTTTAAAATAGTGGGGTGGTATTTTATTCTTTTATAAAGAATAATTTCTTGACTTTATTCTTTTGTAAAGAATAAAATTCATCATTTACTCTTTTAAAAGACTGAAAGCTGAACTTTATTGTTTACAAAAGAATAAATTGTACAATTTAATCTTTTAAAGTCATTATCAAATTCGCTAAAGAATAAAACTTTTCTAAATGAATAAAATGCTCCTTTTGATTCTTCCTAACGTCAATTTTTATTCTTTTAGGTTTAGAGTGTAGGGTGGTTCAAAATAACGGAACATTTTTCTTAGTTCACCTTATCGATACCACGTGTTTTTTATAATAAAAACTGAAGACTGAAATTTTTTCAGAATTTTTAAAAAATGTTTAGGTTGCTGAAGTTGTTGTAATTACCATTGGTACATTGATAAGTGTTTAGTTGGTTTATCGGTTTTTGATTCTTGTGTATCGGTTGAAGAAAAGAGACAGATGTTAATGTGTTTAAATAATAAAAGATCTAAAATTTCTCTTGAACAGATAATCACTGATAAAAAAATTGTTTTGAATAGTCAGTTATCTGATTATTTTACAGAACAAAGTAAAGATGTTTTTATTTTCTATAACTAGAATTTAAGTTTTTTTAAAAGTGACCCAAGTTTATGGGA
This sequence comes from Gastracanthus pulcherrimus, assembly GCA_949152435.1. Lineage (NCBI taxonomy): Eukaryota > Metazoa > Arthropoda > Insecta > Hymenoptera > Pteromalidae > Gastracanthus > Gastracanthus pulcherrimus. Next base: position 123,049,216 of record OX424575.1, on the reverse strand, counting down.
AAAGGATACAAATTATAAGTATTCTCAAGATATAATGAAGAGCTTGAAGGTCACAAACGACGTAGCTGAAAGATGAGTTTCTCTCATCCAAGAATATAATTCTGCGATTACTAAGGACAAAAAACAAAAATAATTTCTGCTTCAAATAATTGAAAAGCATAGAAAAGACAACCCTATAAGAAAAAAAAACTGCTGCACGGAAATAATCTAATGATATTACATTATAAAAAATTTATGTTTTATTTAATTTGTTTTATTACTATTAATTCGAATAATTTCAAATTTATAATTTTTATTTTCAATGTTTCTTTAATTATTTCGATACACAATAAAATTATTTATTTTTTGTAAGACCAAAAATCTTATCTATCTTTGTATCAAAACATGTTAAAAAAATTTCAGTTGAAAAAATAAAATTTTAATGCCTTTGGTGGCTGGTTAAACTTTTAGTACTACATTTACTGGTAAATATTTTTGCCACTTTTCGTCACCATGGGCGCTAGGATCACTTAATTTATCCCCTCCAAGCAGATGCTCACAGCGAATACCTACAACTATTTATTTTGACACATTGCCAAGATAGAACCTGTTTATTAATTTATTTATTTATTTATATTGGTCCGTGAATATTTGATGAAGCGTATTTTGTATTAGTTAAAATCTAGCCAAATGTTTGAAATTTTGAAAAACATTTACTAGTACTGTATAGAGAATATTTTAAAGCAGATAATTAAACCAAAAGTCATAATTAGTAAAATGTAATATAGAACCCTTTGGTTCTGAGGTTGCGATATGAACTTACAAAAACATGTATACAAACATATAGACAATTTGCTGTCACTTGGCACGTTTTGATTACTTTTCAAACTTTATACCAGTAAGTCCTCCTGCGATCTTCCAAGGAACAAAATAAGAAATATTGTTTAAAAAATAAAAAAATTCTGACAATATCTAGTTTTATAATATTGAAATTTTTATGAATTTAAAATATCCTTCTATCATATTATGACGTTTCTCATATTGTAACATGTAAACAAATTACTGTATACATTTTTATATTTAAGGTCAAACAACTGTCCATTCGATTACCACTCTTAAGGGAATGTCATAGCTATTCTGATTGGTGGAAATGTTATCTAAAACTTGCATCATAATAAAAATTTGTAAGCATTTATAGAACAAAAATGTCGTGTCCACTATTCTTTACGTAATAATAAGTGATTATCACGGTCGCTATGTAGAATTTTATATGAATTTTGGACGTATAACGGAAAATATGATACAAGGTGAAGTTGTCGATGAGGTTAAGAAACGGTAAGATGGCCGTCATTTGTACTTTTTTCTATTGGTCAATTACAATAATATTTGCAAAAACTACATCAAAGATAAAATTTATCTTATTCAATAAAATATGCAAAAAAATATATATAATATATATTTTCACATTAGGTATTGTTATTGTTACAGATTATCATAATAAAATGATATCGCTATTAAAAAAATTAATTATTTATAAACTACTAAATACTAAACTTATTAATATATTTTACCATTACTCGTATACGATTAAATCATATCCTAGCTAAATTAATCAATATTATATGATAGCAGTTTTGGACTGCTCATGTTTAAATAATTAAAAAAAAAAATTTCAATAGTGTATTAAGTAGCTTAGCATAAGAATTTTTAGCATATTTTTTTGTACCCAAAAATGATGGCACTGATTTATTATTAATAAAAATCAATCAGTGCAATTTTGAATGTTATACCCCCAACGTAAGGTCACGTGGGTCTGTGACAAACAAAAGTAAAAATGCCTAATAAGAAATTCTACAAATAAAGCGACAAACCGCGAATTTCGTTAAGTACACGGTTACGGCCTCCTTTTAATGGAAAATGGACTTGACAATATATGATATAAGAACACATATTCAATATTCAACACAAGCAATTTTCTGTTGAAATAAATACATATACTTGAAACTTTTCAAAGCCTAAAATATACACAAAAAATAATTTTTTCAAAGTAATTCTGTATTATTTAGTAAATAATATTCTCATGACACACATTTACAAAAGACGTAAATGCTATTTTTTAGCAAAAACTGTGAAGCTTTGATTTAGTGTTTAAACAAGTATTAAACCTTGCATTCTTGATCTTCACAATAACTTTTTATATTAAAGAGCTATTGATAAAATAAAGCTTACAATTTTGCAACGCACCAAATAAAGCATGAAAGATTAACCAACAATAACAATGTTTGTAGTCTCGTTTTACGAGATATTTGAATTTTCGTAAATCAATATAAACACAAAATGAATAGTACCCAAGTTTTAAATATATTTATTACAGAATGTTTTTGATTATTTAAAGGATTATAATGATATTTTTTGATTCTTACCTTCATCGTGCAAATCTACACGCAACAACTTGGACAACAGTTATTAAAGAAAGAATCTGCTATATCACTCTAAAGGCCATACTACTGTCCTATGGTCAACATAAAACCCAAATGGCAAAGCCAGAATGGCGTTGACCAATCAGCAGACAGATTGAAGAGGACCAATCACAGACATTCCGATAAATCCGTTTCGGCGTTTACAAGCCGATAGCCACCTATGGCACAGTTTAAATTTGTTCAAGTTTGTTATGTAAATATAAATACGAGATACATAAAACATTTCATGTTTGAAATGTTTATCACAATTTAAAGGGATCATACAATTAAATCATTTCAAAGTGAACATTACTTGTGAGAACTTTGATGCTTAATGCCATAGAATTTCGGTTCCCATTTTAAACCCCAATTGTCCCATAAAGCATCTTTCCTGGAAATAAGCGTCATCCTAACCTGACTTTCGATAACTAATAATCCAAATTTTATTAAACTCAAGAGAATTTAGCATAAGATTGCATGAGAAAATTACTATCAAATATATTTTCATATAAAAAAATGCTTTTTGCACAAAAGTTTTAAAAAAATTGCTTTGAAGTAACATCAGTTTGAAATTTTACCGAAAAATATACTCCCTGGGACATAGGCTTTGCTATTCTGGTTTTGTGTAGGCCATGAGATAGCAACCTAAGAAAATCGGAATGGAAAAACCAGAATTGAAAGCTGTGTCTTATAAAGGCCCTCTCTACATCATGGTGGAAAGTAGAGAGATGTGCTACCAAGGAGCCTTCCAAACTTCCACCATTTATAGCTCATTGAAAATACATGAGCTATAAATGGCGGATACTCGGATGGCTCCTAGCGAACACACCTCTCTTTCCTTTCCACCATGCTCTACATCATGAGTTGGTTTAAGCATGAATCGGAAAGTCAGTGTGGTGACATCAGCAATTTTGTTCGTAGTGACAATTGCTAAAACCGAAGTTACTACAGTATGTTAAATTTTTAACACTGGTTTAATAGTAATTTCTTGCTTCGACAGTTAGCCTAGAGACAAAATGGCTGATGTCACCACACTGACTTTACGGTTTATGCTTAAACAAACTTATGATGTAGAGAGGGTCACATAAACCCACTTGGATGCACACAAGCCACCCACGGTGATTTCTAGTAAGATTTAATAACATCTAGTATAAAGAACAAAAATTGCACTATATATAACTAGATATTCGTAGGGACTTTTAATATTCCCCTACATATAAATTGATAAAATATTGTTAAAAAATTGGATAAGATGTAATTAAGAATCACTGTTATACATTATTACTGTTTGTATATAGTACATAATACGCAATTTATATAATTATACGAAATCTGTTTATAGTTAAAACTTAAAACTTTATATGCATAGTTTTTAAAATAGTTTTAAGTATATTGTTACGTCCAGCATATCGACTCACCCTCACCGTCTCGTCATCAAGCTATACGTATCTTACCATACTGTATCCTACTTATCGACGTACGTTATACAACTAGTATCCTACCTTACCAACCTCGTACCCCAGAATATCACACTCATCCATCCCAATTTTACCTAACTCCCCTCCGCGACCACTCACCTCAGTCGCTCCCCTTCTATGACGCATAATTAATTCCTAATTTAGACTAAGCATGCGACCCCCGCGTGGGTTTATAAGTCACGGGCCCTCCAGGACGCGCAAACCTTCTGCATTCGAACTTTGAGCCGTAAGCACGTACGCACAAGTTTGTTATTTGACTTCTCACTTGTAAAAGGGACACGCCCTTATATTTAACTTTGTACTTCCAATATAATAAATCTGCTCTTAAACTTATTTGATCGCGCTTATTTATTCGCTGGACCTGCGCTCCTATTCATATCTCCCGCCACCATCTCGAGTACGACACCGCAGCGCAACGCAGCTCAACCGGCCCGACTACGAGGAACCAAGGCTTACACACGCACACAACGTAAGCCCCAAAATACCTTGCTAAGCCTTTGTAATCCTATCGTAAACTCGCACTTCCTATTTTCACTACTATCATATTGAATATCATCTTCGCTATCCTGCTTTTGCTAAAGCCTCGACTCCCAGGTAAATTACGAAAGTATTGACCAAAAACAGAGGCGAACGCGATTTAATTTCATATTAACTTCGCGCCATTTATTGCTTACGCACGACGTAACAATTGGGGGCCCACTCTCCGGGATATTCTAATAGCAATTAGCGCGGATAGCTAATTTTTTTTCGAAATTCAAACATGGCCAACGTAGAATCGGAAAAGAAATTAAGGAATGAAGAGGCTACCGACATTATAAAAAAATATGTAACGGCAACTGACTCAAATTTTGCAGCGGGCAATCGCGAAACAAATTTAGGAGAATTATTAGCATTTTTACAACAACGATATCAAATCGCGAGTGAACAGATTCCGGAATGCGCGGGCGACGTAAGTAAAATTTGCGAATTTTTACAAGATAGAATTAACATATCAAAAGTGCACGACGCGTGTCAGGATGAATTAATGATAGACATACTTCTAGACTTAATTCACAACAATATTAGTTGCAAAGAAATTATAGAAACTATTAGAGATAGTAAGTCAATTAAGAAATTTGACCACGAAATACACACACTTTTAAACAAAAACGCCGAAACGATGGAAGTAACTGCCTATCAATCTATTATTAACTCAACAAATACGACAAACACACCCAAAACAGATCCTAAATTTCAACTACAAAATAATGACAACACCCAAAAAATTGACATTACAAAAACATCTACACTTTTTGCTACTCCAAATATACACAGCACACCGTATCATACCAACCCAGCAAATAATTATCGTAGACAACCGTAAAATACTTTACAATCTTTTCAAAACAACACTCAAACTCCGGTTCGCAATTTATCAATTAAAGACGCAGTCGAAATGATTCCAAAATTTAACGGTTATAATATCCCACTTAGAATTATTTTGGACGGATGTAGAGAAGCGCGAAGTATGATACCACCGTGTAACCAGCCTGATTTAGCAAGATTGATAAAAATGCGCTTGTCCGGACAAGCATTAAAAAGTGCGCAACAAAGAATTTTTCTTAATATGCAGGAGATTATAATGTATTTTGATCGCACATACGGATCCGCAAAACGTTTTCACGAATTACTCGGTGAATTAGCAGTAATTTTATTTTATTTTTTATTTTGTTTAATTATCAACGGGCGATAAGCCCTTTTATACAAAATACATATCAACATATTTATATATGGCGTTGGTGAATTTACGTGTACTGAGTGATAAAGTTTCTTAAGGTACTCCTAAAATTATAAAAGTTCTCAATGAGAGTAACCTGAACTGGGAGATTGTTCCATAAAATATATAATTTGTGGATGCAGAGCATTCAGCTAGTGGTCTAGGATTTCTCAGTTCATAGGTTAACTCTCCAAATGAGAAGAGATAAATTAATTCACTACATGTTATAAAATTGCTTATGATATTTCTTACAAGAGCAAGATCATAAAAATTGTGCAAAGACTTTACAGAACCCAGTCCTACCAAAGATGCTATATGAGTATAATCATGATTTTCAACCGCCATTGGTTGACCCATTTTATATTATTATTATTATATGAACTGAGTTTGGGCTCAGTAGGAGCCCCAGACGCATGGTTTGCCTTGGCGTCCCTCCTTGTCATGCCAGTTACCACCTTGATGTTACCGCCTCCCAGAAAGAAAAGATTCCGGGGGCAGCACTGGCCCTTATCTCCTCGGCTTTCAGAAAGTAGGCTCCCAGAAATCGGCGCCTACTTTCAGACAGCGCTGGGCAACTGCACAGGAGGTGTTCTGATGACTCTTCCTCCAGGCAGCAGTATCGACAATCAGGGCTGTTTTCTAAGCCCATCCTGTGCCTGTGCAGCCTCAGATTACCGTGGCCCGTGAGTATTTCCACGATGATCCTGGCTTTGCTTTTACTGAGACCAAGAATGACTCTTGTCCAGTCTTTTGCTGTTGTGGGAACGATGAATGTCTTCGCTTGCCTGCAACGTTCCTCTTTATCCCATACCTGCTGATGCTCCGCAGTTACCCACCCAGTAATTGTGTCTTTTACTAGGCTGCTGCTGATGCCTATAGCTGGTTCTGGGCCGATGAAGCTTTCTTTAGCTCCGGTTTTAGCAAGGTCATCTGTTGTCATATGTTTCCCTTGATACCGCTGTGCCCTGGGATCCATAATAGCGTGACCTTTGAGGTTCCTGCCAGATCATTGAGGGCTTCATAGCATGCCCACACTAATCTGGATTTAGTTGTATAACTGTTGAGTGCCTGCAGGGCGCTCTTGCTGTCCGAGCAGATATACACCCGTCCCTCTGAGACGGCTTCTGCAGCCATCCCAGCACAGCGTGTTATAGCTACCAACTCGGCTTGGAAGACAGTGGCGTACTGGCCAAGGGGTACGATAGTGCCCTTACCGTTCCGCCTACAGTATATGCCCGCTCCAGTACCTGCCATACTCTTGGATCCGTCTGTGTAGTACAGATTTTTCCCGCTTGGTAGGCTACTTTTACCTGTGACCCAGTCTTTCTTGGATGATAGACTGATTCTGTACTTCTTATCGAAGAGGAAGCGCGTGTTCGTGGTGTCCAGGGTCATCCTCAGGACGTCCCTTCCATCCAGTCCCTTGGGATATCTTATGGATTTCCCAATACTCTCCTCTCCGAGTACTCTACTGACTCTGTGCAGGGCCTTTGCAGCCTCTGCCTCCAAGGTCAGTCTGAAAGGCTCAATATTCAGGATCACCCCCAGAGCTGCAGTAGGAGTTGTCCTAGTCGCTCCGGAGATGGCCCTGAGAATCAAGCTTCTTGTTCTTTCAAGTATGATGTTTGCTGTTGATAGGGCAGTTCTGTTCCACCAGACTATGACCGCATAGGTGAGTCTTGGCTTAAGGACCGCCTCATACATCCATTTCATTGTTTCCGGTCTCAAACCCCAGTTTCTTCCTACGGCCCTTCTCAGTTGCCACAGGCATGCTGTGAGTTTTCCGGTAGCATACTGTAGGTGCTCTTTCCGTGATAGTTTACTATCCAGAATTACACCTAGGTATTTTACCTTGTTCTTTAGTGTCAGTTTCTGTCCACTCAGTACAAGATTGCATTGTCTATTCCACTTGTGTCTCCTGGTGAAGACTACTACTTCCGTCTTTGCTGGATTGACGGATAGTCCCGTATGTGAGCACCAGGCGTCTACAAGCTTTAAAGCTTTGTGCATAATGCCCATAAGGGGGTCCAGGAATGGTCCACGGATGATAACTTTGATGTCATCAGTGTAGTCGATTACTTTGCACCCCATATCGCTGAGCTGTTTCAACAACTCGTTTACCACCAAACACCAGATAAGGGGAGATAGGACGCCTCCTTGTGGGCACCCCTTCCCCACCCTTCCTTGTAGCGTTGTATCGCCCTTGGTGGTTTCGAGAAGTCTACTACTCAGCATGTGATCGATCCAGTCGATTAAGCAAGGGGGAACCTTGTGCCTTTTCAAGGCTTCTCTGATTACCTCCCTTGATGTGTGGTTGAAGGCCCCTTCTATGTCCATCAGAGCACTAATGGCATATCCTTTGGCTTCCACCTGTGTTTTGATAAACGAGATCGCGCTAAAAAGTGCGGTCTCTGTTGACCTCCCAGCCCTGTAAGCGTGTTGGTCTTTATGGAGCTGTTCTTTTTCCAGGACAGTGTCCCGTATGTATCTATCTATCAGCCTTTCTACAGTCTTGAGTATGAATGAAGTAAGGCTGATAGGGCGGAAGTCTTTTGGGGAGGTGTATCCGCATTTACCCGGTTTCGGTATGAACACCACTCTTGTGCCCCGCCACTTGGTCGGGACAAACCCAAGTGTAATGCTCGCCCTTATTAATCGTGTCAGTGGGCCGATGATAACGTCCTCCGCTCTTTGTAGCAGGGCCGGATATATACCATCGGGTCCCGGTGACTTATAAGGACTAAAAGACCCTACTGCCCACCTGACCCTGGTCGGCGTGACGATTTTATTGGCCAGCCGGCGTCGTTCACCTAAATCGGTGAACGACCTCCTGCAGCCAACCCCGAGCTCCGCGGAGTCAGGGTTTCCTTCGTCATCCTTGATTCTACTGAATCCCGGGAAGTGCTCCTCATCAGTTGAGGCATGTCTGCCGTTAGGGAGTTTCAGCGTTCCCAGAATGGCTTCCGGATTCTTGGATAGAATCCTGTCCAGTCTTGCCGCCTCTTTGCCTCCATTGATGTTATCGCAGAAGGTGGCCCAGCTTCTTTTGCGTGCCTCCCTTATCGCGGATTTGTATTCATCCCTTACCTTTTTATAAGTATTCCACAGCGTAATGCTGTGTGCTTTCCTGGCCGCCTTAAAGAGTCTTTTCGTTTTCTCCTTAGTGCTTCCAGTTTTTTACTCCACCAGGTAACTTCACCTATGTTTTTGGTCCTTTTGAGGTCGCAGTTCCTCTGGAAGGCCAAAGTGATACCGTTTGTGAAGATTCCAGCTGCCTCTTCTAGAGTTTCCCTGTCCCTAATGTCGACTGGTACTTTCTTTAAAGTGGCCTCCAATTCAATATTATAATCACCCCAGAGCGTGAGCCTAGGGTCGCGAAACCATCTAGGTTGCTCTCGCCCTGGCTTACCCACTTTATAGGAAATATACCTTAGAAATTTATGCTGAACAGATTCAAGTTTAGTTATGTGCGAATTGTAATGAGGTGTCCAAATTTGAGATCCATATAGCAAGGATGGCAAGACAAGAGTTTTGTAAAGGTACAAGAGTGTATTTACATTCTTAAAATCCTTCGCTGACCTTAAAATAAATCCAAGGGTTTTAAATGCTGTTTTAAATTTAGCAACACTAATATCTAGGTGTAGATTGAATTTAAAAGAACTTTCAAAAGTAATACCTAGATCTTTCTGATAATCAACATAATTTATAAATACATTATTTATCATGTACTGAAACATAATTAGATTTTTGGTATTCCTACAGAATGATTGGACTTTGCATTTCTCAATGTTTAAATTCAATCTATTTAGTCTAGACCAATCAATTATGCAATCTAGATCCTGTTGAATTTTTGATTGATCTATCGGAGAGCGAACAATAGAGAAGATTTTTATATCGTCAGCAAAAATTAAAATCCTAACATTTTTTAAACCAGCTGAAACATCATTAATAAATAAAATGAAAAGCAGAGGACCCAGATGTGATCCCTGTGGTACACCAGAAGTTACTATAAAATGATCCGATAAATGACCACGAATCCTGACTATTTGTTCTCTCTCCGTTAGATAAGACTCCAGCCACTTTAATAGAGAACTGGAGAAACCTAAACTGTGTAATTTTTGTAGAAGAATGCCGTGATCTACTGAGTCAAAAGCTTTTGCAAAATCAAGATAAATTGAATCAACTTGATAATGATTTTGAAGAGCTTTTGAAATATAATCACTATATACGAGTAATAGTAAATTTGTAATGGCGGATCTACCCTTAACGAAGCCATGTTGAGAATCAACTATTAAATGAATGAATTTATCAGTTAATTTAACAGCCATGATGGAATCAAGAATTTTCGCAAAAGAGCCCATGATAGAAATAGGTCTATAGTTTTTAATATCTGATTTATCGCCAGCCTTGAAAATGGGTGTCACAAAAGATTTTTTCCAAATCTTTGGTATTTGATCATTTCTCAGTGACTGATTAAATAATATACATAAAGGCTTTAAAATAGCAGGTTTACACATTTTAATAAAATAAGGAGGAATCCCATCAGGGCCAGCAGATAAATTGCTCTTTAAATTATTTATAGCAGACGCAATGTCATTACTGGTTATATAAAAAAACTGATCTTCATTACAAACTGATAAATCGAAAGGACTAGAGTGCGAGTAGACTGAAAGAAAGTGACTAGCGAATAGATTGCAAATTTCCTTAGTCGTATTGGCTTTCGTCGTGTTTAGAAACATACTATCTGGAACGCCATTAGATTTAGATAAACTATTTACATAATTCCAGAAACATTTTATATTTTTTAAAGAACAGGATTCAATAGACTTAATGTAATTTTCATAATCCATTTTCGAACGACGTATACACATAGCACGCAATTTCTTAAAGTTAATATAGTCATCTAATAGGTTAAATTTTAACCACAATTTATGCACTTTTTTCTTATTAATAATTAAGCTAATTAGTTCACTAGATTACCACTTTGGATATTGACTGGTGAGAGATCTTTTTTTGGGGACATGATTTGCAATAATTTTGTTCAAGTTATTATAAAAGATATCAACATTTGAGATAATGTCACCATTTAAATTGTCGCACCAGTCAATATTATCTAAACTAGAATTTACAGTCTCATAATTAGTATTAAAGAAATCAAAGCTTTCCAACGAAGGTTGAATATCCTGGTTGATATTTCCAAATATTTTAAAGAATGCAGGATCATGATGAGATTATATAGGAAGTAGAGAGTCCAACGTTATGGTACTGTAGTTATATTATTTACATCATATGTTGAAAATAAAAGGTCTAGTGAGTAGCCTTTTTCAGAATGAGGAGGAAAGTGTTGATACAATCCTAAGTAGGCAAAACTATTCATCACAGCTTCAGAGTTTTCCTTAATTAAAATATCAGTGCTATTGCAAGTTGCAAAAAGAGTTTGATTGTTTTCCCATATAACTTTTGGTAGGTTATAGTCACCAGCGATGATAAAATGATGATCTTGATGTAAAGAGTGCATACGTTCAACACATTCAACATGCTTGATATAATTAAGCGTAACCGATCTGGGAGGTATATAACAAGCACATATAACTAGCTTGTCTAAATGACTATTTACTTCAATAAATAACTGTTCTACTCCAAGATCGTCAACATACAGAATATTTGACTTATAACAGGATTTTATTGCAACAAGCACCCTACCACCATAAGGTGCACTAGCAAAGTCATACCTGTCCCTCCTATAAACTTGATAACCGTTAAAGCCAAGTTCACTTGTATGAATACCTGGGTGAAGAAAAGTTTTAGTTAATATAATGATATCTGGACAGGGTGACAAGAGATGAATATTTTTCTTTAAGGTGGAGAGCTTTGTTCTGAGTCCATTGACGTTCTGGTAAAAACAGACCAAATCTTCTTTAAGTTTTTTGAAGGTTGTTGATGAGAACTGGTCGAGGTATTATTATTTGAGGGTATGCTTTGAATATTATTATCGTCCTTATTATTGCTATTAATATCAATACTGACAATTTTAGGCTCACCTTTCTCATACCGTACTTTCTGTCTTATTGAGCTACTAGTTTTATTAAAAGCTTCTGCTTCAGCTCTAAGCTTACTATATTTCTCACGCTGATTTTTTGTATAGTCAGGAGAAACGTTAAGTTCGTCTGGAATAAGACTCCAATTTTTAAGTACTAATACTGCATCATTTCGAGTGTCCATAGTTATAAGAATAGGCCTAATTTTGTTTGCATTTTTACTGCCAATAAATTTTCCTGCATAGGTACGTTATATAAGAGAATATTTTTTGCTCGCACTTGTCTATCTTGCAACTCATAGAATACTTCCTGTACATTGTTTGTAACTGTAGCAGGTATAATAGGAACAGAATTTACAGCTGAATCTTTAATACGAGTCTCAATAGCAGACAACCTATTTTCATACTCAATACTATGCTGCTTTAGGCTGGTAACATCATTAACTAAGACAGGTAGTTGCTTTTCCTTGAAGTCAGTATAGGATTCCGCAACTTTTGTAAGAACATCAACGGAGGTTCTTAGAGATGATATAATTTCCATCATAGCTGAACTTTCACCTCCATTGGCAATGCATTCAGGACAACGGTAAAATAGACTCCTTTTCTTTTTTAGTTCAAGAACTTTTATCTCTGATGAGGTGATACCAGCACAATTTTTTGAGTTTGACGCATGAAGAATTAAACTGCAAATACTGCAGACTGCAAGAAGGTCCCCAGTGACAAATACTTCTTCATAGCTCGCGCACCGAGACATATTTTCAACTTAATAAAATACTTAATAAAACAGTTTGTCACTCGGACCGTTTTATATGATTTCTAACCTCAAATTAAGGCTCTATTTTAAAACTAGTATCACACAAGCAAGAGATTATTACAACAGATAAAAATATGATTTTTGTATAGTATTTTTGTCAGGGCTAGTGATTATCTGATTTGAAATGCTCAAAGTAGTTTAATATTTTAAAACAGTTAATAAAAATACGCGCGAAATAAATTAGACTCGACCACTCAATACGCCACCAGCACCATGGTGATGAAACAAAGATACGACGAAAACGTCATTTCGTTTTCGAATAGATTAAAATCTGCCGCACAAGAAGCATACGAGGCCGCGTTGCGTGAAAAGAGGCACAGACCAGATCTTAAATCCGAATTAGAAAATGATAGTGTAGCATATTTCATTCGCGGTTTGCAATGGGTCATAAAAGGGCGAATGAGCAAACACGAATCTCTAGACGCCGCGATCGACCAAGCAATCGACATAGAGCGCGATTATGCATGCCAAAACACGGATGAACAAATGAAAATACCACAGCCTCCTACACAACCAAAAATTAACGAAAAAGAAACGGCACATAGTTATTTAGTCGATAGCAAATGGGTAGAAGCATGTCAAATATGTCACAAATCGGGCCACACAGCGCCTAATTGCCGGTATCGTACCAATGGTGCCGACGCTCCAAAGACGCCGGCCACTCCCCAAAAAAGCACCTGTGTCACGCCGGATCGTGAAAAATCAATACTTTCTAACTCGCAGGGGCGGCCGCAACGTGCCACGCAATCATGGAAAACACCCGAAAATAAAAATCAATACTCCAACTATGTCCCCGCGACCAATTTACATCAGACAAACCAAGCCCAAAATGATATCACTAAAGCATGTAATTATTGCAAAAAGGTTGGTCATTGGAAGAACGAATGTAGAAAACTTGCATATAATAACAAAATACGAAAAATGCATCAGAGAAACGAAAACGGGTTCCCGGAGAACGATGCAACCAGCGAAATCCCACAACCCCAGCGTCAAAATTATACGAGAAACAATCAACAATAGAATTAATAAAAAAGATTGTTCTACTAAGCATTAATAATTGTTCACCAACTATTATGCTAAAAACAAATTTCTGCCCGCAACCGTTGTCATTAATGTTAGACACCGGCGCTGGGCCAGCACTTTTGAAAATTTCAAAAAAACCGCGTAATGTTCGAGTCGATGCTAACGAAATTTTAGAACTAACCGGTATAACAAAAAGTAGCATAAATACTTATGGCAAAATTCCAATGCAATTTCATGATTTAACATTTTATTTTCACTTAGTATCAGATGTTTTCCTATTGAGGAAGACGGTCTGCTCGGTAGTGAAATATTTATTAATTATGATGTAGACATCAATTATAGAGAACAATATTTTATAATTGATAATTATAAATTGCCTCTAAAATTACCGTCAATTAAAAATAAAAAAGTACATAAACTTTTAACCGCTACTTTTACCAAAAATGCAGAACAGCGCGTGCAATAAAAACCCGAACATTTGCCAAATTCAAGCTCAGAACATCGAAATTCGCAAAATCAATTATCATGTACGAAAACACTTCCAATACGAAATCCGAAATCCGATATCCGAAAAACCAAAATTTTACTTCTAAAACCGAGATTGGAAGTCCCGAAAATCGTAATCCAAAATTCGAAAATAGTAAATTAAACGCACAAAATCGAAATTATAAAAATTCGAAATTAGAAAACCAATCGAACTCCGAAATTCGAGAACCGAAATCGTGGCAGAAGCAGGATCAGGACATTCCTAGCAAACTACCGCAAAAATCTACCAAAATTCGCATTCCGAAATTAGAAAATAAAAGAGCAAAAAATAATAGTTTTAGCTCTTGTTTTAGAAAAACGAAAACAACGCTGTTAGAAACCAATGAAAAATCGCTTCAAAAAGCTGATACACCATCACTGTTAGAAGCAAACAAAAAATCGAATTCAGAAATTAATGACAATGTATTTTTGTAAGAAAATAAACTTGCGTATGATGAAATTGAAAATTGCGATAAAAGTGAGCTTGAAAACGAACTTTTAGAAAAATTGAATTACTTATTGAAAGTTATTGAAGAAAGTCAACAAATAAACAAATTCTTACCCGAACAATTCGAAAATCTTCAGATCATTTGTAAGCATATACTAGTAATACTAAATATGCTAAAATATGAGAAAGTTATTGAAATCCACAAATTAATTATGCAGCTGAAAAAACTAGTTTTGTATATAGTACACGCAGGGTCTTTTAAGCAATACAATTAGCGCAGCCAAAAGTCACATAAAAGGAAAGAAAATCATAAAAAATGCAAATGAAATTAAGAAAAGTAAGATAATGACCATTTCCGATAAGAATGCGAAGGGTAACGACAGCAGAGCACACAAGGTAAAAGCACTCCTGCGCCTCGACCATCTGACCGGCAAACAGAGAGCTTCGGTAGAGCGGTTAATAGACCAATATGCTGATAGATTTTATCTAACTGGAGATAAGTTGCCGGCAACAACTGTGCTTCAGCACCAAATCCCCCTTAATAGTAATGTACCCATTCGTATCAAACAATTCCGCCACCCTCCTGTATTAAATGAGGAAATAAATAAGCAAGTACAAGAATTACTAGACAACGATATAATCGAGCCCTCGATCAGCTCTTACTCAGCACCAGTATTTTGCGTTGATAAAAAGCCCGATTCAAAAGGCAATAAACGTTATAGAATAGTGGTAGGCTTCAGAAAGCTTAATGCAATTATACCTGATTACAATCATCCGGTACCCAATATAACTGATATTTTAGACAAATTGGGGCGCGCAAAATATTTTTCGGTATTCGATTTAGCTTCCGGTTACCATAAAATTTTTATAAAAAAAGAAGATAGACACAAAACAGCCTTCCATTGTAATTTAGGAGTTATTCATTTCCGCAAGAGCCCATTTGGACTAAAAACAAGTGCATCAGTTTTTCTCGCTCTTATCACGGCGCTAATCGCAGGCATGAAAGGTGTAGTAGCATTTTTTGATGATATTTGTATTTTTTCTAAAACCATCGAAGAACATTGGGAAATAGTAGCTGAGCTATTCAAAAGATTAATAAAAGCTAACCTGACATTGCAACCTGACAAATGCGAATTTTTAAAGGAAGAAATTAATTATCTTGGGCAGATTATAAGCAGTAACGGCTTAAAGCCGGATCCAAAAAAAATAGAAGCAGTAAAAAAATTCCCAGTGCCCAAAACAGCAAAAAATATTAAACAATTCCTGGGACTCACCAATTACTATAGACGTTTTATACCTGGTTTTGCAAAAATAGCTAGACCCTTGAACCTTCTACTAACGAAAAATCAACCATTTATCTGGGAGAAAAATTCTCAAGAAGCTTTCGAAAATTTGAGAGATCGATTATGTGAACCGCCAATCTTAGTACATCCTAATTTTGATAAAGAATTTACTGTTACGACCGATGCCAGCGGGTACGCTATCGAAAGAAGCTTTAGCTACAGTATTTTGTATAACTCAATTCAGACCATACTTATATGGCAGAAAATTCACTCTTATTACAGACCATAGACCATTAGTCTGGCTAAATTCGCACAAAGATTCAAGCTCTAGAGTAACTAATTAATACTAATGCCGATGCACTTTCACGAAATCCAGTAGAATCACAAATATTAATCATTAACGATACCACGAATAGCAATTTGTTAGCAAGTGAGCATGAGCAAGCTAATAACCAGAATGAGCTAGACACAGAAATGAATAATCAAGCATCGGAAAGGCAGGCAAGACCAAACGCCGCCGATCCATCCGGCATGATGACGCGCTTACGTGCAGGCAGACAGCCAAGCACACGGTACGCGGCAGCCATCCAAGCCCTCGCACCACGCAAGAGAACAGCCGGAGGTCGTAAAATGTTTGACGAAGAGAGGCCGGTGACACATGACACGGCCACTGAAGTTATAGAGATAGTAGAAATGGCCTCACTCGCAGCCGCGCCGCGCGAAAATTTTCAAGGGGGGGACGATGAATGCACGCACCCTGAAGAAAGGCAGGAAAGTCGCGCACGCAGCCCGGTCACTACAGCTGCCGATAACACTGCGGAATTTGATATAGATCTTAATGTAACTACTCTCCTAAATGAAAATTCAAGCGAGCCCAATGAACTACTCAATTCGGAGCTCACACACAAACGAACTCCCTAGTAGACATATCATTCATTGCAGAGAAAAATTATTTATGCGAAAAGACAATTATTTATATTTCGTCAATTCCATAGGCCAACCACTTGATGAAGGAGCAAAGCTATTATATGAAACCAATAAACTACCACGTCTTGATAATTTAATTGTTGGTGAACCTAAATTAATCAAAGTCAATACTAGATTCCATATAGTAATGCCACTTAGAAGCGAGCAACGAGAAAGATTAGTAAATATCATGAATATTTTGCAAATTTCATTTAATAAATTGAGTTTCATCTTAATTGAGAAGGATATTAATACTTTTAGCGTAGCAAAAAGTAAAAATATTGAAAAACTTGAATTCAATTTAATATTAAACAGTATTAAAAAAGAATTATATTCAACAAACATCAAAATCATTATATGCTTTGGCCATATACAACACCATTCCTTGTCTGCACGTGCAAAAATTATCGAAGAAATGCATTGTTCTACGATTGGTGGACACAAAGGCGTCAATAAAACCTACAATAGAATTAGACATAAATATAATTGGGAAAATCTTAAGCAGGAAGTACAACAATTCATTCAAAAATGCAAGCAATGTCAATTAAAAAAATTAGTTAGAGTCAAAACCAAGCATAATTTAATTATTACTGATTATCCAGCAATACCGTTTGCTAAAGTAGCTCTTGATATAGTCGGACCATTGCCTAAAAGTAAAATGGGTAATGAATACATACTTAGCATGTAAGATCAATTTTCGAAATTCATAATTTTTGTTCCCCTTCCCGACCAGACAGCCATCTCTGTAGCTGATGCATTTATAAAAAGGTTAATTTGTATTTTCGGAGCTCCTCAAGCTATATTAACGGATCAAGGGACAAATTTTCTAAGTAAATTAATGATGCGCATAGCCAAGAGATTCAAAATCAAGCAAATAAAAACTATCGCATTTCACCCGCAGTCGAATGGCTCTATGGAGCGAGCGCGCGCGCCGGTAAGTGAATTTCTCAAGATGTTTATTTCTAAAGAAGCCGAATGGGACGAATGGGTCGAATTAGCAATGCTTAACCATAATTCCGGGCGAAATGAATCGACCATTTTCACACCTTAGGAGCTCGTGTTTGGGCGTCTAGCACGACTACCGTCAAGCGATCCTACCGCCGCCGACGACCGTTTACCTGCGTACGCCGACTAAATGCAAGATCTTATCTCCCGCTTGAGCGCCTTAAGTGAAATAGCTGCCGAAAGAAGCTCCCTAGCTAAAGAGAGAGCGAAACGATATTACGATTTAAAGGCTAATCACGTAGAAATAAAAGTAGGTGATTACGTTTGTTTGCAAAAGGGACCCAAGCCGCATAAATTCGATGACCCGTATACTGGTCCTTATTTAGTATTACATATTTGGGAAAATGGAAACGTAAAGATACAATTAAGAGAAAATCAAACGAAAGTAGTGCACATGAACCGCTTACGCTTTTCGCATATTAAACCGCAATGATAAAACATATATATATATATATATATATATATATATATATATATATATATACGAAAAACTTGATTATTAGTAGCAAATATGAACAAATGAAGGATAATCCGAATCATTTGTAGCTGCTTATTTCACTTATGGATATTCGAGCTCGATTCTGTCTATCAACATTATTAATAGCAAGTAAATAAATAAACAATAATTCGAATCATTTCTAATCTCTTTCTTTGTCTATGGATGTACAAGTCGATGTTATTTGAAATAATAATTATGCTTCCTCAATGTCAGCTTTTGTTAATAAATTCCAAGCTTTGTTGTGTAAATGTTGTGCAAAATAATATAACCTTACTGATTCCAGATGAAGCTCATGCTACCACTCTTATTGGCAGCAATCGACTTCGCGTTCGTCGGGGCTCTGATTGGATACGATTGCGCGCAAAAATTCACTAATTTTACTACCTTCTCGCTTGTAGACATCGGGGAATGTGACATCCCTGATCCTATAATTAATAACACTCGAGCTCATGTGTCGCTGTTACAAATTAACGAGTTCGCGAGTACTCAAGTTCGATACTGTAAAATCAAAATTAAAAGAACCGTGCAATATTGCGGGATGTGGTCCCACACGGCTGCCGTAAGAAACGGCGAAGTCTGTTACTTAAGAGAAATTTCACGAGAGGAAAGCTATAAAATGCATTTGCATCGTTCAATGTCAATATCAACTGATATCATTCAGAATTTGAGAATTAATGATACTACAACGCACCCTATGACCTTCGTGGGTACGCTCAAAAGTGACGGGACTTGCCAAAACGCCGGTTATTACGCAGACCCTTACGGTGAATTCTATGACGTAATAGTATCCGGATACATAACAATACATTTAGAAGAAAGGTATTATTCAATAAATTTGAATAATAATAAAATCAAATTGGAGAGTGGCACCACGTGCACTTTCTCGGAAGACAACTGCATTGTCGCAGATTTCGGATATGCGTTTTGGGACGTAATGCCTTTGCACGCGTGTCAATCCAACAGGTATACGAACCTATATACCGGGCCGGTGGCTACGATCACAGAGACAGATAGCGAGAGGCGGCCGCTTTATGTGTTAGAAGCTGAGGGACTCTCATTCGCTTTTAAAGACATGGGAAGCGTGCATGTGTGTTCTTTCCAATGAATTAGAACCGAGCATCCGAAATTATTCATATTAGAAAATCCCGATCAAGAAAGATTCGAAGTCTCTCAAAGTAAAGATGTAAACAACATTGACATTTTACGTATGTGAATTCTAAATTCGTTTATACCGAAAAACACATAAAAGGCCAAATGACTAAACTTTACCAAGATGTGCTTATACAACAATGTCAATTGGAGCGAAAAATTATTGCTAATGCGTTAATTCTAGCAACTATAGCTCCTGATTTACTCGCGTATCAATTAATGTCCGGACCGGGTTATATTAGCTTGTTAGCCGGGGAGGTCGTGCATATATTGAAATGCGTACAAGTCGAGGTGCGGACGCGCGAAACCAAAGAATGCTTCCAAGAATTACCCGTTTTTCGAGATAATCAAGCTCTATTTCTATCCCCTCACAGGCATATTTCGCGCGAGTACGGAACGCGTACGATCTGCGATGCAGTTATTCCGGTTTTGTATGTTTTTGGAAGTAAATGGTACAAAGCTCTGCCCAAAATCACGACTCAAGACGTGCCGCAAATATTGAGGCCACAAAAAAAAACAATCTTGGAAATATAAAAGCCCTTTAGATTTAGCTAATAATTGCATTTACACGTACGGAGACATGGAAAAATTAAAAACGTTCATAATATTTCCTAACGAGCGAACTGCAGTTTTGAATCAATTAGTACTAGGTTTCGCCGAAAAGGGGAAAACCTCGGGGGACGTATCGATTGCGCGTTTACTCGACGAGAACGCATTATCGCAAATCGCCGATTCAGCTTGGAATAAAATTTGGGGTAAGTTCATAACCTTCGGGTCAGCAAGTGCAGCTCTTATTACGATATTAATGATTTTTAGATTAATTAAATTCGTTCTTGATACCATCATACACGGGTATGCATTACATTCGCTGTATGGGTTTTCTATTATACTATTTGGAGCGTTATGGAGTTCACTTACACATTTATTTTTACTTTTAGCTAAATCGCCAAAATGCGAAAACAATAAGCACGTCGAGCGGAATCAAATGCGAGGTACTTCGCCAGCGCCCCCCGTGTCGCCGTCACCGCCGCAACCACTTGCGCAACAGGTACCGACAGCGCCGAGCTCGGACAGCCCCAGCAAGAGCCAAGGACGAAAGACGTTCGACGTCGAATGTCACTACGTAAACGAAGGAAACGGGGCGGTAAATCTACAGTTGGTCGAGAACCGCCTTTATCCTGTTTTAGAGGAACCCCGCGTACCGTCGCTTCCGCCTAGAAAGAAGAGATTTAGGGACGATAATTAGATTGAGATTAGCACGCTCCACCCTTTGCAGAAACCCGCTTACCTTGGGCGCCGGCCAGAAATATGAATAATCAACAAAAACGCATTTCACTAAATTATTTGCTAAAGGTCATGCAGAGATTATCGTGGGTTGATCAGAAAAAGGAGGAAATGGTGTACGAATACAGTGATAGAGTAACTAGATTGTTACACGAATTTAACAATATCGGGAAATTAGCTCAAATAGAAATCACTGAAATAAATATGGACGCCGGTCAAAGAGAAAAACTCGCAATTTACACCTATTTACGCGGATTGCACCCCGAAATTAAGAGATACATTTGCAAACCTGAAGTTTATCACGACCTACATCACGCGCACACTCATGCCGAGCAAATTCATGTTCATCTATTGGACTTACAGAATCTTACACGCCGCTCCGTAATTCGAGACATCACACGCGTCCATAAAAATTACTTCCCGTAGAATGAATCTCACTCCGCAACAAAAATCCCCTTCTGTTCAGCCGTTATATTAATGACCTTCAGGAAGTTTTATCGGGCTTTAAAAGTATGAGGGATATTCTTATGGATAGTGTATCGCATTTATTATACACCAACGATTTGCAAACCTACACTCAAGCTACTTGCGATAACCGTCATCAGGGGATAAGACGCTTGTCGACTGTGACCAAAGCAGTGTCGGTGTGGGCTTCTGAGAACGCTCTGTGTCTCAATGTCGGGAAAACGAAGGTAATTATTTTTGGGTCAGAATTTAACATTAAGAAAGTTCAGAGTATGGATTTGCCTGGCATAGAGATTCAGGGTAACGTCTTTGTGCCCTTTGTTGACACTGTTACTAACCTCGGTGTAGTCATGGATTCGAAATTAACATGGAAACCGCAAGTGGATGCAGTTAGCCGAAAGGTTAATAAGGCCATAGATGGGCTTAAATCATTTCAATCCAGCACCACCGAGGCGTTACGCAAACGGCTTGCAAGTGCTCTTGTCCTGTCTCATTTAGATTATTGCTCTTTAGTGTATCTTGGTGTGTCAGGTGAGCTCCGGATGAGACTGCAAAGATTGCAGAATTCATGTGTGAGGTACATATGTGGTGTTAGAAGGTATGATCATATCATTCCCTACAGGAGTTAACTTGATTGGCTTGATCTTGAGGGAAGAAGGGCGTATTTTGCGGCGGTACAACTATACAAAGTTATTAACATAGGTCATCCCACGTATCTTGCAGCCCTTTTTCAAAAAAACCAGGCTCGGACCTCTAGTAGGACTGATTCTAGGGAGTTCTCGATTCAATCGTCACGTACTGATACAAGGTTGAAATCTTTTCAATCTCAAGATGCGCGCCAATGGAATACGATCCCTCGACGTATTAATTATTTGCCCTCACTACGCAGATTTAAACCGACAATTCGCGACTATTTGCTATGTAAGTCCAGGGACATGGACCATGTATATCTAATGTAGAATGACGCTAATCATACGAATGTTGACTATAATAGAAATTGATGTTTGATAGTCACAAAAAATTTGTTATTCGTAATGATAAGAATATGTGATAAGTGTAATGACGTGATTGATGTACGACAGATATAATATTGTTCAATATATGTAAGTTAATGACGAGCAATGTCGAGCTGTGATATGATTGGGTATACTAATGATCTCTGTAAATATGTATTATTATTGAATGTAGTTTTATTGCTTTTGTCTTGCACAGAATAAACATCGAATCTAATCTAACCTAATCTAATGGCCTTTAAGGTGGCGTTCAAGAAATACTTAGCATGCTTAGATTAATTGTTTTGTTGATGTTCATTCTTTTCCCGTTCTTTTAATTTGTTTAATTCTTTTGTGTTAATTTATTTTGTATCATTATAATTCTAATTTATTGATGTATAAGTGTATTTTATTTATATTTTCTTTTAATTATTAATTTGACAAAACAATTTTAAAAAAGTATGCATGTAATTATTAGTATGAATGGAAATGATTATTAATGTATGTATGTAATTTTATTCAAGCGACTGATAGGTATAATAAATACGATTTAGAAATCACAAATTTTATAACTTACAACAAAGTGCAATACTTTATGTACCTGACTTCACATATGTGCAATTTATTTTAGTTAAGTAACGACGTGTTATGTAATTTTAAGAAACTGACAAAGTTTGACATTAAAATGTAAAATTGTATGTAAAAATTTTTATAAATATTTACAAATAAATATTATCTCTCTCTCTCTCTTTCTCTCTCTCTCTCTCTCTTTCTTTTCTCTCGTTCTCGTTTCTCAGAGCTTCTCCGCTCGTGTGGCAAGCTCTCCTTCTCCTGCTGCAGATGGTGATGGTGGGCCGCGGGCCTCCACCAGTCTTTCGTTCACCCACACACGATTAAAAAACCGTTAACACGTGCAGGCGCAAAGCGGGAAACAATGCCAAGATGACGGCGAGCGAGAAGAAAACATGGTGTGCAGCACGGAAGCTATCTCGATGATGGACTTTCTTCACGGCCGACACGGCGCCCTGCCTAAAAGATTCTATTGGGAATCGGGTATTTCCCCATACAAATTCCCAATTAAAACCGATTAATTTTATATTAAAAATTTATCACCACATGATATATTCTTGAGAAAACGGTTATTTTTGCAAAATTTTATGCGTTCTCTAGATATCATTCGTTGTTCTTATATGAGCAACTTTTTTCATATTTTTAACTTATTTGTAATAATTAATAATGTTTTTTACAATGTATATTTAATGGGTTTAATTTTTACTTTTAATGGGACATTATCTTATTGAAAAAATAATCAAACTCATTTAACATATATTGTAAAAAATGTTATTAATTATTAAAAATGAATTAAAAATATGAAGAAAGTGGTTCATATAAGAATAACGAATGATATCTGGAGAACACATAAACTTTTACTAAAATAATCTTTTTCGCAAGAATATATCATGTCGCAAAAAATATTTAATATAAAATTAATCTCTTTTAATTGGGAATTGGTATTGGAAAGTACCCGATTCCCAATAGAATCTTTTGAACAGGCCGTGCACCGTTTCTGCTGCGTACCTGTTGTAGCACGCGGCTGCTAGATGGCGTCACCTGGCAAGTTCTTGCTCCGCGCTGCAGTGCTTGTGAGTTATTCGTGGCTCGTTACAATATATATATATATATATATATATATATATATATATATATATATATATATATATATATATATATATATATATATATCTTCGGATATTATATAATCATAAGCGTTATCAAGTCATTCCACCCCCTCCACACCCCTCCACACCCACCACATCCCCTCCACATTCCCCTTCACACCCCTCCACATGTTCTCCACTTTTAATGCATTACTTCCACATTGGCCTTTACATCCCCTTCACATCCCCTCCACATCTCATCCACCCTCTCTAAATAATGATGATATATCTTAAGTAAAAATTATATATGACCGATTTCATCTCAAATCATGCAGGCCGACAGCACCTATCTCTCCGAATCAGCTCAAATTATAGTATATTATTCTACTCCGAAAATAAGCGTATACGTATTTTTTGATTTTTCGATAGCATCAAAATTGCATGTGTTATGCTTTTTTCAAAAATGACTCCTCAAATTTCGTTTCTCAAAAATCGAAAACTTTTTTCTTTTTAAATCGTTCTAATTCGTCTTTCTATGGATATTTGAAAATAATTCTGTACATATTCGATGCTGTTGGTGATACTCTTTCGATCTGCCAAGTTCAAAATTTTTTTTACAAAAAATCAAAGATGATATGGCATTTTTTATAAACAATGAAAAATGCTTTTTTCTCAAAAAAGTCATCTTTTTTTTTACTCAATTTTTTTTTATAGTTAGCTAGTCTCAATACCTATATGGTCATATACATGACATTTGGAATATTTTTGTTTTTTAAGAGATATAAACGAAATAAGAAAAAAATTGTATGTACCCCTAAGTATAATGATTATACGTATATAGCAGAGCAGGAATCTGTGCATTAGGCGAATACGTGTACGATTATTTATATATGTGTGTGTGTACACCATAGAGGAGTATAACGCATGGTACTAGAATTCTCCGCAAGGTGGCTAAAACTCATCTTTTGCTATCACGTAGATAATGTTAGTTATTTTAGCTTATTTAAGGAACCCGGTCTAGTTATCTTAATATATATAGTATTACTTATACATACTAAGATTTCTCTTGAATTATGGCTGAAATTTATTCAACAAAGAGGCGCAAGTGTCCAACCTTTTTTGGATCACACAAAAAAAACATATATGATGCCACTGTTAAATTTAGAAAATTGGAGAATTTAGCAGAACTTCTTCGGCAAAGTTTTCCTAACAAAGCAGTGCAGAGTTCGGATTATGTATGCTTCAATTGTTATGAACGCGTTAAAAATATTGAACCAAAGGAAATAATTGATGCGATTCATTCAGACAATTATACTGACTTGGACAGTGATACTGAAGACCATGATTTTCGAGCTAGCACCCCAGAGCGGATTGAGCATTTAAACGAAACCTTAATTTCAAGTTCTTTTGGTAATGTTTCGCCACTTAAAAGGAAGAGAGGTATTGATGATTCATCTGTACAAAGATACATTATTAGAAAAAAATCAGAACTAGTATCTTCATTCTCATCTGCAACTAGCTCAAATTTGTCAGAAGCATGCAATGTTTGCATTGATGAATCACATGATGATTTGACTCAATGCTTCTGCAATGAATGGCTCAATAACTTGCGAGTAGCGCTTGAAAATTGTGACAGTATCAATGAGAAAATTAGAATTTTAACGTTGCTTCCTTCGTCATTAACAAAATCTAGTATTTTATCAGCATTTCCCGAAGTAACTGTTTATATGATTGACAAAGCAAGAATGCTTGTAACAACTAAGGGAATATATTCTGAACCTGACGCGTATACTGGTCATCCATTGAACGAAAAGTCTACAAAAATTGCCATGGAATATTTTCTAAACGATGACTTTAACTGTACACATCAAAGCGCTAATAAATGTGATGTTGTGACTGTTCAACAAAATGGAAAAAAAAAAAAAAAATAAAACGTTATTTGACACGCAGTTTAAAAGAGGCGTATAAACTATTCAAACAAGAAAACCCAGACATAAAAATCGGTATAACAAAGTTTTATACATTAAAACCAAAGTTTGTTATGTTGAGCCCGTCGAAGGAAGTGTGTCTGTGCATTTACTGTGCAAATTTTGATTTATACGTTAATAGTCTAAATAATTTCCTAGGAGGCAAACATTCAGACCTCGATAGAGTTCGTTCTACACTTTTATCGGCAATTGTTTGCTCCAATTTGTCCGATAAGTGTCTGTTTCAAGAATGTACTTTATGCCCAGGTTCTGAAAATATCAACCTAAGTTTGTTTGGATTAGAGACAACTAATGAACATGAGGAGATTGTTTTTGCTATGTGGGAAAATGGCCATCTTGTAAAGAAAAGATTAACAATCTCCAATTTTTTTAGCGATCTTTCTTCTTGGACAGTCAAAACAAGCGTTCATTTAAATATTAAAAATATACAAAGAAAAGCTATAAAAGAAGAGAAAGAAATAGCTGCAGCCCACTCAGGTCATCTAGTACTGCATGGTGATTTTGCTGAAAATTGGGCAGTGATTCACAGTAACCCTATTCGAGGTACTCACTGGGTTAATCAACAGGTCTCTATTTTCACAGCAGTTTGTTATCAAGGAAAACTAACAAAAACTTTTGCTGTCATCAGTGATGATAGAAAACATGATTCTGCCCATGCCTTGTTAGCAATGGAAAAAATAATTGATTCGATGAAAAATGATTCAACCGATTTAATAGATCAAATATCGATTATAACAGATGGAGCAGCAAGCCACTTTAATAATCGATTTCAATTGTATGAAATGAAAAATGCTTCCATCAATAAAAAATGGTTGTTTTCAGCCACAGCTACATGTCACGGGAAAGGTGCATGTGATGGTGTTGGCGGACTAGTCAAACACTATGCAACTAGACATAATCTTCAGAACAGTCATATTGAATCAATACAAGATGCCAATGCTTTTGTAACAAAAGTTCAATCTTATACTAATAATATTAAACTAATCTTACTACCAAAAGAAGATATTGAAGTTTTTAGACAAAATAAAATAAAAGAGTGGCTTAAGGCTCCTAAATATAACGGCATTCAGAAAACCCATGTATGGAAAGTAAATGTAGGTAAAAAGAAAACATCTTATACAGGTCGAACTGCGCTTCATTCTTTAACAAAATTGTTAAATAAAGAGAAACAGAAGAAGAAGAAAATCAACTCAAAGAATCGTGTTAGCAGGAAAGTTAGAAAAAGCAATAAAATGTCTAATATATATATATGGGTAGTTCTCTGACAAATCGTGCGCGAAAAAAAATGGATTTTCCAAAAAGTTTTAACTATGATTTTAATCATTTTTAGCATGAATTGATGATTATCTTAATTTTTAGACTAAGATACAGGCTCCCCTCCATTCTGGGACCTATACTGGGACTTTTGCACTATAAAAAGGTATCTCCATGAATTTTTTGGTGGTCGAGGCTTTGATCGAACTCTCAGAATCAGCATTTTAAGGTTTAATTGGCATATAAGATAGTTATAACATATATATATGACTTTGCAAGTATTTTTAATGCAAACTACAGAAAATTTTACAAAAAAAAGTATGTATACGTTTTTTGTGAAAAATGCTTCCCTGAGGAGTTATAAATTAATTTGTATGGCCAAAAAATGCAAAAAATGCTTAGATGGCCAAGTTTGACCCTCTGTAACTCGGAAAATAATGATGGAAAAAATCTGAAAAAATTCAGGGATACTCATACATACTATAGGAACATAAAAAAAATATTTTTGGAAAATCCATTTTTTTTCGCGCACGATTTGTCAGAGAACCACCCATATATATATGTATATGTAATCCTTATTCCTAATTGCTTTGTTTATTATTATCGCACCCTATTTTATTGTTATTAACTTAAATTATATAAGGTTTGTATAATAAAATCAAGACATTGAGTACATTTTAATATTATTAAGTCAGTTTTTTCTTATATATTTTTTATTAGTTACACATTTTGTTTTACTTATTCTCAAAAATAATATAAATACATTAATAACTACGAACAAAAATTAACAATAAAATTATAGTATTGGTAATAATAATAATAATTTTAACAAGGTGTATCTGAAGGCCAAGAATAGTACAATTATTACTGTCGCGAACTGTTAACAGAGCATAAGCGGAGTCTTGAAACAACCCTTTATGAGTGAAATGTACGCATAAAGGTCTATTGACGGTAACATTTTTAATTATTTGGCAAGCTTTCATTTTCCACCTATATTTATCATTCGATTTAGGAACTAAATTTGAAAATCCACAAAGCATTACCCTAGGTGGTAGACTTATAAAACGTTCTTCCAATTCGTAAATTCCATTCTGCATAATCTCGCTTGTTTGTCGAATAGTGTTCGCGCGCATCAGGCTGCCTTCGGGCTTAATAAGCTTCTTGAACCTTATTCGAAGGCGAGCTTGTGACGGTAACCGCAGTTGCAGCGAGGCAACGACTTACCGGTATTGAATGCGTTGACGAACGAAGGTAAGGTGCGAGGTTTTAAATACTCAAACACCTTTTAAAATCAATAATCGGTTTAATGGTTGAAAGCACTATCAATTAACTTTAAATCCAAACACAGGAGAGCGTCTCTGGATTTGAATTACGCGACACGTGCTCGAATGAGTTGAGCTGCCATGACTTGCTCCACTTTAGGCCGCGGGTAGAGCGGAAGAGAGCGATAGCAAGTCGCGAGCGCGGCTGTGGTGTTCCGCGCGACGGTTGCGTATCAAGAAGGAAGGGGTAAAGTCACGGTTGCCAAACCGCCCGAGGCCCCCCATCGAGGCTGAAAAGAGCCTAGGGGGGCCTCGCATGGTTTGGCGCGATGATTCAAATCATCGGCCGCGACAAATCCATAAAGTATTACCCTAGGTGGTAGACTTATAATTTTGCTTGTTAGTCGAATAGTATCTTCTGTATCTACAGCTCTGCAGTATTCGGTTCTGTCATCCGTGCTATATCTTTCCCATTTATCAGATATTTTGACTGCTATAAGCATGCTTGGCTGTAACGAAAACAACAATAATAATAATAATTATAAGATAAATAATAATAATAATATTTTTTCCGCGTTTCAACAATTTTTTCTTTTTCTAAAATGATTTTTACCTGAAGTTCAGCTAATGACAGATTTTTCAACAAAGGCGTTTGTGTTTTTTCTAATTGTATGCTCTCCTGTGCATCGTTGTAATAGTTTGGTATAATATCGTAGTATCCATTTAAATCGTCATCTTGTAAATTATAAATCTCATCTTCTTCGATTAATTGGACGTAGAACGAAGATGGCGTATTTAATGTTACGATTCTAGCATCTCGACTCGTATTAATTTGTCCCCTAATATCGCGATGTTTATATCTCTTATGATTTGTAAACTCGATTTTAAACTCATTTTTGATAAAGAATAATTCACAAACATAAAACACTGCACTGATTTTTTAAAAATTCTTTAAATTCTATAATAGAAGAAAATATAGGTAAAAAATACACGACTGTAAGAGGTTAAGGCTAGGAATAAGGTAAGAGGTCCCCAGACTAGAAGAAGGAAGAAGTGGAAGACGACATAAGAACCAATCGGATAAGGAAGTGTATACTACATATTAGGGGAGAGCGTGAGAAGAGGAAGAGAGGTGTGACGTTGCGTTTTTGCTACAGGTAAATTAATGTTAACTTAACCTCAAAATCGATCTTTAGTCCATCAATTAATCTATTTTATTTTACTTTAAGCTCCCTCCAAGCTCGGAGCCCTGTCTGCAGAAAGCAATGTCGCAAAAGAGTATTTGAAAAACCAAACTTTCCCAGTAGGAAAGCGACCTCTCTAATATTCTGTTTTTTCTCCCCGGCTTACTCAGTTATCTAAAACCATGCGGCTGCTGTGTGCCTTTATTTAATGAATGGTTTTACCGCGGAGAGTGGTCGTGATCCTTCTGGCAAACTCTGCCTTATTTGCTTGGATAATATTTATGTTTTTACCACGTCTTACCTTCTCTTCCTTTTCAAATAATAAAGTAATTTTTCACTATTTCTATTCAATCATAAATAATTTATTAACATGCAAGGATAAGGTTTTTCTCGATCCATAATAAAAAGAGTGTATCTATTTTTATAAAATTCAACATGCGGGCTAGTTTCGCCCGTCTTCGCATTTATTATCATCTAACTATTTACAAGGTTATTTACATGGATTTCGGTGTTTCATATCCGTCCGCCTAGCGCGATTCTTCGCGTTCCTACTCTTTCCCTAAATAATGTTCGCGTATTTTACAACGCTTATTTCCGCGCACCTTCTATATGGAGCGAGATGGCGGAGCGTAGCTTTGAACAATTCTATCAAACACTATATTTCGAACAACTTACTTTCTTTCTAATTTTGCGCGTTCCTTTCTACGTAAACCCCTTTCAAAAACTATATTCGATAGTCTCAGAATTTCAAAGATAGAGAGAGAGAGAGAGAGAGCAAGAGACAATCGTCGTGCCGCTCCATAAGGACGAACAGCACGGCGCACTCTGCCAGCGTGTAGAATGCGTAACGAACTCACTGGTACGACGTGAAGCTCCTCGTGCACCGTTGTGCAAGCATCCTCGATGGCTCTTCTCTGCAGCTGAAGATCTAGCTGGCTCTCCCTCACGTTGCTACCGCGGTCTCGTCGTCCGCTGCTGCACCTCTCGCCTCTTAACTCTCCTCGGCCGCTCTACCCTGGGCCATTCTTATTCAGCTTCGATTCGGCGTTGGCTCGTGTCGGCGCTGGCTCGTGTCGAAGCCTCGTCGCGTCGGGGTGCGTGGCTGTCTCGTTGATTGCTCGTGAGAGAGAGAGCTGGCGTCGCGTCTCTCGACGTCTCTGTGCCGCAGGGCTCTTCTTCGCCCCTCTCCTTTCCTCCTTTTTCTCTATGTCGCTCAGCTGGCCTCTCTTACCTTGCTAATTCTCTCGCCTTGACTCTCTCCCCTCTCCCTACTCTACCGTTCCCGTCTAACTCTCCCTTATGCGTGGCTCTACCTCGCGATTGCTCCTGCGATCCCGCTCGATATATCCGTGCGCTTTTATTTAATGCTTCTTCACCTACGTTTGTTTATGCACATGCGTGGTTTGTGCATGTGTATGTGCAGAGTGTTTATGCTCTGTCACAGAGGAATAAACCGTTACCTCGTCTCCCTCCTTCTCCACCAGTCTCCGACTTCCTCTGTAGTCCACTGGCTCGTTCTATAGTCCACTGACTCCCTCTATAGCCCACTGACTCCCTCTATAACCCTCTGACTCCCTCTGATGTGGAGGTGAACATATGTTCAGAAATAAGACACATAAGATTAAAATGAGCATATGGTTATCGATTAGTTACGGTGACATACGGCTTAAGCAATTTAAAAATATTAAATCCCTACAGTTTCACGCTTAAATTAGATTCTAATGAGATTTAAATAGAAACTCTTACATTTTTCCCCTCCTCTAATACCATATGTTTCCCTCTATATCCATATATCTCCCTCTATCCATTTACAAGTCCCTGTATCCCATATGTTTTCCTCTATAGACATATGTTTCCCCCCACACCCTCTAGTTCCCTCTGTTTCCCTCTGGCTCCCTCTATCTCCTCTCAGGTTGAACATATGGCTATCAATTAGTCACGGTGACATATGGCTACCAATTAACCAGGCTGACGTATGTTTCAAAGTATTTGAAAATTCCAACCACTTATCCAATTTTACGCTTTGATTGAATGTTAACGAGATTTCAATATAGTCAAAATCTTCACACGCGTAGGAATGTGCCAGATGTTCTTAATTTAAATTTCGGTAGGTTCATGATGCAAGAACGCGTGCACGTGTCTAAGCAGCCGAATGCACACGTGCAACCGTTAATAAGCTGATTAGGCATCCGTATAAAAACTTTTCCGGCCCGCAGTTAATTTAGCTGATCTACCGCCGCGCCGCGCCACTATAGTGAATCACAGCGCCGTCGGCGCATCTGCCGCCGTTGGTTATGCTGGCAAAACTGCTGAATTTCATTCGTTACTGCTAGTACTGAGCAAATATTCTTATGCATGTGGTTTATATTTTACACAGTTTATTGTCATCATGGATATACGGTGGTGTTATCCGTGGACTAGTATAATAGTCGGACCTGCAAAAACGGGTAAAACGGAATTTGTTAAAAAGTTTTTAAAATTTCGCGAACAAATATCCAACGTGCATTTTGATACCATACTGTTTTACTACGCAAAGTGGCAAGAGGGTTACAAAAGTGAAATTTTTTGAACGACGGCTAAAATATAGAGTTTTGTTAAGGGTTACCAAGAGCCGAGGTTTTCGAATGATCCTCTTCTTAATAAACTCATTATAATTGACGATTTGATGCTCGAATCTTCGAATAATACTATAATCGACTTATTTACAAAGGGAAGTCATCATAAAAATATCACTGTTATATTTATCACGCAAAATATTTTTCATCAAGGGCACGGACAACGCGATGTCAGATTAAATTCAAATTATATTGTTCCATTTAAAAACCCCCGCGATCGAGCACAAATTCTACATCTTGCCCGTCAGGTATATCCCGATGATCCTAAATTCTTACAAGAGGCTTACCAGGATGCTGTGAGTCCACCACACGGTTACATTTTATTAGATCTCACTCAAAAAACTCCGGATGAATTTCGGTTTCGTACATGTATTTTCCCAGATGACGAATATTATTACGTTTATTTACCTAAATACTACTCCAGTAAATACACGGCTATAGTTTGATAATAAATAAATAAGTCGACACTTCCTAGCTTTAGTCAGTTACATTTTAATAATGGTAAAGAACGCATCACAGAGCAAGCGGCAAAAAGCTCACTTCCGTTCGCAGCAAAGTAGTAATAAAAAGGTAACAGTGTTTGAAAAAAGAATACCTTGTCCTTCTGCAGGCTTTGATCCACGCAAATAAGCAGCAACGTTTAGCAATTCTACGCAGCGTTTACCAGAAATTGATAAAATATATTTGCGAATGTGCATTAAATATACTCAAAGGTGTAGTTTCCCCAAAAATCATCAAAATTTGTGTCAACACGACTCGAATCCGTTTTACCTCAATTGATTTCAAGTTTTTTAAGTGACGTTACTGATACACCATTATAATAATAAAATACTATAATGGATAAAGCAAAGAAAATGGTTTTACTACCCATTTAGCAGTTGGGGAGGCTACAACTTGGAATTGGATTGGAGATAACTTATTATGCCTGGATAATGAGATGAAAAATATTGTAGATTCTTCTGAATTTTCCTGTGAACGAGATCGCTTAAAGCGTTACATACAACGACTTCAACGTTACTAATTTTTCAAATCTGAGAAAAGTAGTGCAGTTATAAAATCTAATTTTTCGGATATTGGAGAGGAGGAGGAGGTTGAGAAAGGAATAAGTAGCAAGGCGTTTGTTGGTAGTGTGCCTGCGGTTTATCAGAGAAAAACGTGCCTTTTATTGCATCATTTAAACAAATTTAAAAATCGTATTATCTGGGATAGTGCAGGAACAGTAACTATAGACGATAAATAAATTCCAAATTCCAATATAATTGATCTTATTAACTTTGCTGCTCGACGTAGAAAGTGTGTAATAAAACCTACAGGGCAACAAGAATTTATAAACATTATTAAAATTACACAAACACCTCAAGAGTACGTAGGCAACAAGAATATATTAAACTGTGAAAATAGCCCTGCACTTTCTTTCTCAGAAACACCAAAGTCGTCAAAGAGAATAGATTGTAATAATAGTGGAAGTATTGATGGTTTTAGACAGAAATTATTAGACTCTAATATTACTCTACCTGCAAGTAAAAAAACAACTCGTTTCTTTCTGACAATGACCGCAGTTTATTAAGCAGTACCATCGTTGAAGAATCTCCATTGAATAATAGTCTAGAAAAAAGTAAAAAAGAAACAACGAGAAAGTGGATGAATATAGGTATGTAATGGAAACATTGAAAAAGCAATATTTTGATCCTTTGCACGAGGCTGGTTTTGGTGGTGCTAAAAATTTGATAAGAATAAATGAAAAAAAATTTCCAATAGAAAAAATTAACGAGCGGCTGCAGAATCATGATACATATACACTTCACAAACCAGTAAGAAGAAAATTTTATCGTCTTCACTATAATATTTCCTATGTAGCCCAAATGTGGGAACTTAATTTACAAGACTTACGTTCTTTAAAAAATTATAATGATGGAGTAACGTATCTACTTGTGGCGATAGATTTGTTTAGCAAATTTATCTGTGTTGAACCCTCATTAGATAAAACAACACAGAAGGTGTTGTAAAGATATGCTTTTAAGAAAATGTGGCGTTATTTTACTTACAAAAATATACATAGGTATATTG
Organism: Gastracanthus pulcherrimus; assembly: GCA_949152435.1. NCBI lineage: Eukaryota > Metazoa > Arthropoda > Insecta > Hymenoptera > Pteromalidae > Gastracanthus > Gastracanthus pulcherrimus. Next base: position 123,015,026 of record OX424575.1, on the reverse strand, counting down.
ATGTGCTACAACTCATAGTTAATGCATATAATAATAACTTCATACTAGCATCAAAATGACTCCTGCATCTGTCAATATACGCAATGAACATATTGCAAGAAAAAACTTGGAAGAACGAAATTCAAGAAAAATACCAAAACGTGTTAAGGCGAAATATCGCGTCGGTGACTATGTGTGCATCAGTCGTGAAAAGAAGGTCTTTGATAAAAGTTATGTTAGAGGCTGGCAAGAGGAACTATTTACAATTCAACGAGTAATAAAGAGACAAAATATTTTTATCTATACAATCAAGGATCTACAAGGCGAAGAAATTCAAGGTTTTTTCTACCCCGAGGAGTTGACTTCTGTGAATCCAACATGCGTCGAACAAGAAGAATATAAAATTGATCGTGTTTCACTTAACAGAGGTAAAGGCTGTAAAAAAGAATATTTTGTAAGCTGGGTTGGATATCTAGACAAATTAAATTCTTGAATTCCTGCTAGCGCTTTAAAAACATTGTAAATCAATATGAATATCAACAAGTTCACCATCACCTTACCCAGCAATAGTAGTATGAAATACTTGAAGGATAATACAACAACAAATTTTTCAACTAAATTACCGAAAGAGGTAGAATTACACGGAAAGTGGCAAGTTGGCCTAGCAGAAATACACGTTCCCTGCACTACGTTGCATTTAAAAAAAGAAGATTGTAAATTAGCGGCGACACTTGAGCAATATTTTCAGCATGGTGTGTACGACTCCATATAAGATTGTACAAGCTATTAATGAAGGTTTGTTAAAGTATCATAATAATAGCGTTGTAGAAAAACTTTTTTACGGTGAAAAAGGAGGATTTGTCGGCATTCAGGAGTTTAAATATAAAAAACAGTCTACACCGCCCAGTATTTCAGAGTCTGTCAAATGCATTTTGGGCTTCGATACAGGAGGGGTACTTGTACATCCACTAAAAGAGGAACAAGGTACAGTTATGTTAATCGGAAATCATCCTGCTAGCCTCGCGAAAGCTGTACCCGACCAACTTGTTGTATTTTTGGCGATTCTCATGCACCATTACTACATATTGTAAGTATTGATTCTAAACTATATAATTTTGGAAGTACCATCGTTAAACGGTTTGCTCCTTTCAATTACGTATCGATTATGTATAACAGGTTTAAAATCGTCGATATAGATATAAGAGATCAATTTGGCAAATCTATACCATTCCAGTTTGAGACGCTGACGGTAGCACTTCATTTCAGAAGAGAGTATTAATCGTATATATTTAAAAAAGTCTTGTTACGACGCGTATTACGACGATCAAAGTGGCCGTGGAGTACACAACTTATTTGTCGGTTTAGCATCTCAGCGCGGACATGGTGTCGGAAGCTGGTTAGCAGAATTGCTCCGCAGTGCTATACCTTTTTTCGCTAAAGGGGCATGTGCAGTAGGTAGAGAGGCGTTGAGAGCTGGTGTCAATATAATGGATGATGTGACCGATAATGGCATGAATTTCAAAGAATTGTTCAAAAATCGTGTGAATGAATCCGGAAGCAATTTGAAACGCAAAGCAGTGGATAAAATACATAATCTCATGGAGGGGTAGGGTTATAAAATGCATCTCGCAAAGAGGAGCGCACACTACCCGTGGAACAGTGCTATAGGTCGTATCGTGCCTACTTTATTTATTTTTTTTTTTAAATAGCATTTCGAAATCGAAAGTTCATTGCCTCATCTACGCAAGCCTTCCACGTTTCCCTATTTTGTGCCAACCCCATCCATTTCGCGCCCTCCCGCCCAATTTCAGTTACGTCTGCTTTTACGTTATCCTCCGATCTGCGTCTAGGTCTACCTAGAGGTCGCGTTGATTTCGGTTTTCCTTTCATTATGCGCGCTGCCGTACGATCACCGCCCATTCTTGGCATGTGCCCTGCCCATCTTAGTCTCCATGATTTTATTATTCTGTTAATATTTGGTGACGCGTACAAATTATGTAGCTCGTCATTGTGTAGTTTCCTCCACTCCCCAGTTTCCTCATCTTTCTTTGGCCCGTATATTTTCCGCAGAACCTTATTTTCAAACACCCTAAAACGATTTTCTTCCGCTTTAGTGAGCGCCCAGGTTTCGCATCCGTACAAGATTACCGGCATTATTATAGTCCTATATATCCTTATTTTGACATTTTTCGACAGTAGCTTTGACTTAAGTAACCTATTCACAGCGTAGAAGCAGGCAATACCCGAATGAAGTCTCTTATTAATCTCGGCTTTAATTTCGTTTCGATCATTTATAGTTGTACCTAAATATCTGAATTCGCTAACCTTTTCAAAAGTGAAATTTCCGAGTCTGAAATCCCCCTCTCCTTCGCGAATGCCCAGTTTCTCCATGATCATATATTTCGTTTTCGATTCGCTCACTTCCAACCCCGTATCTTTAGCCGCATTTATAAGGATTTCCGCGTTTCTCGCCACCGTTTGACCATTATCTCCCACTATATCCAAGTCATCCGCATAGCCTAAAATCTGCGTTGTTCCGTTGAGTGTTGCGCCTAGCTCGCTAGCCTGCATTTTTCTAACAACATACTCTAGCGTCAAGTTAAAGAGTACCGTTGAAAGCCCGTCACCTTGCTTCAAACCGTCGCGTATCATGAACGATTCGGATACATTACCGCCTACTCGGACCTTTCTAGTGCTTCCAATCAGACATATTTGAATTAATTTTACAAGTTTTTTTGGTACGCCAAGGAGCACTAGGATTTGATACATTTTGCTTCGTTTGACAGAATAGTACGCTTTCTTAAAGTCCATAAATAGCTGGTGTATAGTTTCGCAATATTCCCACTTTATATTCCGCGAATGGTGTGAGTCCGGCCTATATTACGTTTGACAGAACTTTGTAGCAGGTAGCTAAAAGTGAGATTCCCGGTAGTTATTGCAGTCTGTTTTATCTCCCTTTTTAAAGATCGGTATGATGATGGATTCTTTCCAATTTTCTGGTATTGTTTAATTTCTCCAAATAGCACTTACTAGATCAAAAATTTTAGATGTAAGCGCGGTGCCCCCATATTTAAGTAGTTCAGCTGGTATAGAATCGTTTCCTGCGGCCTTATTGTTTTTTAGATTTTTGATCGCGACCTCTACTTCTTTGTAGGTCGGTTCGTCCATATGGAGTTCAGCAGTGTGGATTTCGTCTCCCATTTCCCCGGAGTTTTCATGCACGTTTAATAACTTATCAAAATAGTCTTTCCATAATTTCAATAGTTCATTTTCGCTTGTCACGAGGTTCCCGTCCTTATCTTTCATCAACTGCGATCTACTCTGAAAACCCTTCATAATAGCGTTTATCCCTTTGTACATCTCGCGCGGATTATTTTCCTTACTATTAGTTTATATTTTTCTAATTTCATTTTTCTGATACTCGCGCTTCTTGTTTCTGTAAATCACACCCACTTGCTTTCTTATTTCATGGTATTCTTCTACGGCCCTACCGCTTTCATTGTGTACGCTATCTAATTTAGCCTTCTTGCGCCTTTCAAACCAGAGTTCGCACTCTTCGTCAAACCATGGTTCGCTCTTTGGCCTTTTTTTCTTACCCAGTACTTTGTTCGCGGCCCCTTTTATAGTTTTTTCGATAGTCCCTCATAACCTGTTCGGATCGTCATCTACTCCCGTCTGTGCATCCGTTTCCTCGAACACCTGAAATCGGTTGCTAACTTCTACTTGGTACTTGATTCGCTCTACCCCGCTTCGTAGTTTTCCAATATCAAAGGTTTCTACTTTGTTCGCTTGCTTACTATTTTGGCCACTACTAGATAATGATCCGAGTCGCAATCCGCCCCCCTATAGGTCCTTACTTAGAGTACATTGGTGTGGCGCCTCTTATTAATAATGCCCCGTCCGGTGATGTCCACGTTGCCTTGTGTATATCCTTGTGCTTGAAGCACATGGTCTTGACTATAAGATCTTTTGCGGCCGCAAAATTTATGACCCTAATACCGTTATCGTTGCTGGTTTCGTGCAGACCTTCTTTGCCTGTAGTGGGCCTAAACATTTCCTCTCTCCCTATTTTAGCATTGAAATCCCCCACTACTATTTTGGTGTCGTAAGACGCGAATTGGTCGATTAATTGCTCTAAATAATAGATTCATTCATAATAAAGATCTTTGACTTCTTCCTCTTTGTCCTCCGTAGGACAGTGGACGTTAATAACCACGTAATTATACCACGCTCCTTCGATGATGATATACGAGAGTCGGTCATTCACGAAATTGAAACTTTTAACGGAATGTATGATGTTTTTGTTAACAAGAAATCCGGTGCCTAGGGAATGCCCGCTCGCGCCCCCATATAAAAAGGTGAAATTACAGGATCATGGCACCGCGTTATCTTTCCATCGGGTTTCTTGTGTTGTTACCAAATCTAAATTGTACCTCTTAGTTTTATTTATGATTTCCCGGAACGCGCCCGCTCTGTGTAGACTACGTACATTCCAGATTCCCACCCTTAAGTTCCTTTTGGTTTTGGTTTGGTTTTGTTTTCTTTGAGCCATGATAGTAAATTAAACCCGCGCGTTTTGGATCCTGTTCCGATCACAGGTGAGTCCATCCGTCTAGGGATGATAACCCTCATACCTCCCTAAAACTAAGTATGAGAGCTTTCCGACTTTGGCGAGGACATAGTCAACTCGTCATCAGACAAACTCGGTATCATTCTTATATCCTAACGCCCCCCTGCAAGGCAGCGCGCCTTCGCTGGCTTCGTTGCCATATAAGACCAGGTGGCGAATCATTCTACACATCCCCTCTCAGGGCAGTTGTCATCGCTCCCGCATCCTCCACGACAGCAGGATTTTTGGTCCATTTTTTGTTTGAAATGTGTGGTAAAAGAGATAGATTACAGAGTAAGGTAGAAGAAGAAAGTAAGATACGAGATTTTGTATAGTGTTTGTAGTTGTTGTGGTGCTTGCGTAGTGTTTCTAGATGAATGCGTTCGCCAGTGCGAGCTCATCACACCCATGCCTGGGCCTATCGGCTGTCCGCGACTGCTTATTCAATTTATTCGCAGCTAACCTCTTTCTCAGGGGTCGTTCCTCTATCCGCAACCTGAGGACGCGCTGTGTAGTGGTGATAGATACCCACCCGTCCGCTCTGGACGACTACGCCCAAGACCCGCTTAGGGTAACGGCGTTGCAACAGCGTATCGTGCCTACTAAACGTAGAAAAAGTAAAAGTGCATCTAAACAAAAACTGTTAAACGGCTTCAATCAAAAAAGAAGAGGAAAAATAGACGTAAGAAAAAATCAAAGAAAAATAATAAGAAAAATAATAGGAACAGATCAAGAAAGGCTATTGATGTTTTTAATTAATTAGAAAAAATGGCGTTTTTACATTCTCATAGTTCAGAATGCCTCAAGAGTGAATTAGATATTTTTTCATTACCTCAAACGCAAACAAGTATAGAAGCCAGTAGCTGGATAACGTATAGTCCTATATCGTCACTCAACAACGACTTACCGATTGAATTCTGCATTCAAAATCAAGCAGAAGACTACTTAGACTTGGCTCACACTCTGTTAAAAGTTTGTGCGAAAATACAACCAGTTTCATAAGATGAGGATAAACTTGTCGCCCCCCCCCCCCTTGTAGGTAAACAATTTTATATGCTATGTTCAATCAAATTGATATTTATTTTAATCAAAAGCCCATCTCCGCGCCGAATAATGCATATCCTTATGGAGCATACATTGAAACGCTTTTAAATTATGGACCAGCTGCTAATCAGTCACGTCTCATGACATGTTTGTGGTATGCAGATACACCGGGGCAGATGGATGGGAAGCCCGATATTCAAGAAAATAAGGGACTTGCAAACAGACAGTATTTTAGTTCAGGAGCAATATCAATTGACTTAATCTCAAATATTCATTCTGACATCTTCTACCAAAATAAATTACTTATTAACGGTGTTGAATTAAAAATAAGACTTGTAAGGTCGAAAGATGCATTTTGTTTGATGGATTTTTCAACTGATGGTGCATTTAGTGTTAATATCACCGAAGCAACTTTACTTATAAGACGTGTAAAAATAAATCCAGGCATTCTCATCGCACACGCAAAAACGCTAGCTACTACGACAGCAAAATACCCTATTACGCATGTAAAAATAAAAATATTTACCATACACAGTGGTGTTATACGTGTGACACTCGACAACGTGATTTCAGGACAGTTACCGAAACGAATTATACTTAGTTTCGTGGACAACAAAGCTTTTAACGGAAGTAGAACCCTAAATCCATTTAATTTTCAAAACTACGGCATCAATTACTTGTAACTTTAGACGGTGTGCAAATACCTAGTAAACCCTTGCATACACTCTACTCGGGCACAGGTCTATATTTTCTCAACGACGGCAATAGTATTAGCAGAACTGACTTTCCTAATGGCTACTGTATTTTCGCGTTTGATCTTACACCAGATTTTTCTGCAAACAGTATTTCACATTGGAATCTAATAAAATCAGTCAATCTATGATTAGAAGTAAGATTTCAAAACGCACTTACAAAAACAATTAACTGTATTGTTTAGGCAGAATTCGATAATGTACTCGCAATTGACTCAGCCAGATAAATCGTAACAAATTTTCTCTCCTTAAATAAATGGGCTCCTCCCTCACACACTGTCGACCTATCGAAAAATAGAGGGCGTGAAAAGTCTTGCCAAGAGGACGAACCTCTCTAGTTCTAATACCATTTCTAGCCAGTACACTTCAAAACGTTAAACAGTGCGGTTAAAGTGACTCATAACACTTTCCTTGTGTTTAATAATATGGAAAAACTCGATTACGTGATTGACATTCAAGCCTTCCATGGAAAAGACGGACTGTTTCTAGCAAAGGAAATTTCAGTACTCGGTGTTGATTATAATTTTATCAGTCATTGGCTAATCAAACCACCGTACGATTATTCGGCATTATCCAAAGGTGTAATTGCTAAAAACAGTTATTTAACATGTTACCATCATGGAATCGAGTGGTTCGATGGAGAGGTCAACTTTGACAACGTCTGCAACACCTTACGAGAAGTTGCTCGCAATACCATGCGTATCTACGTTAGAGGCTCACAAAAAGTAAAATTTCTCCAAAAAATTCTTACAAGGCAGATAATAAATCTCGAGGAATATGGCTGTCCTTCTTTCAAAAACCTACCGCGAATGAATGAACATTACTGTTTTCTTCATGGTAGAAAAAGAGAGTATTTTTCATGTGCATTAACCTATGCTTACAAACTGCGTGTTTGGTTAATAAAAACCATATACTGTCGTAATACAAGTAAGGAAAAAACAGTTATTGAACTCCACGCATCTCCGGTCCCCAAAGAAAAGGAAGAAGAAGCCATCAAGGAAAAACCAATCGGTTCACCATCCGGAAATGTCGTAAGCAGTGAAAAAACATACGAAAATTTTTACAATTTTGTGGAGCTTATCAGTGATCATGAACACAGTTTAAATACTTGGAGCAATCGAGCATTTACCAGCGCAGACAGTGGGAGTTTTTCCTGCAGAGAAGATTCCTCTGATTCTGGCGACCCCGAATGCAATTGTTGTTAACAATGAGGATCATACGAAGCCTGAAGCTCACTGGCTTGCCATCTACATCAATCAGTATAGACACGGATTTTTCTTCGATAGCTTCGGGCTCCCACCAACTATCACCCATCACGTACACAGACTCCGAAGAAATTGTGAGTTTACACCTGGAACGCTAAGCAGCTACAAGATGTCAGTTCTGACGTGTGTGGTCAGTACTGCGTTAATTTCATCATATGTGTCACGGTCATTGTTCTAGCAGTTTTCTCGAGATGTTCACGTATAATACAAAGTTCTACGACATATTAAACTTGCAATTATTCAACAAAAATGTTTGTAATAATTTTCATAAAAATAATAAATGTAAAAGAAATTTTCACTGCTCATCGCATATTCAATCTTGCATTAATTTTTAAAAGTATTAATGTAACCTCTTACAAATATTTTACATTACTCATTAGACTAGGAAAATAATCAGATGTCTTTTACCACATGTATTTTTTTTTGCATTTTTTATAATTTTAAGATTATGTGTGTAACCAAGTTTAATAATATTGAGTGTCTGTGTATCCAACTAATTTTTAAATATAATCTTCTTTCGGGTCTTTTTTCTGGTCATATTTTCGATACGATGTTGGAGTTGATTTTGTGTAATGCTTCCGTTGATACCCTAGATATCCTCGGTGTACCTGGCTGGTTGTCAAAGTTATCTAACTTACCAATGTGTCTCGGTATAGTAGGTTTGATAATATAGTCAGTAAAATCTATAAACCTCTTTATTTTATCTTTCAGAATTTCCCATTCGTGGCTATCTATATGCTTTATAATTTTGAAATCCAACGAATGTTTTATTCTTATAATTATCCCTGATGTACTTGTAGATCTCAGCAGATACTTCTATAATTAGAGATTGTGTTTTATTTTTGTTATTTTTGTAGGAAAACAGTATTGTGCATTTATCTTTACATTGACTATAATTTATTGTCATCAGAATCGCATTTATCGACTGCCACTACCATAGAATACCATACTTACAATTTTTTTTATTTTTTTTATTTTTATTAGAAGGTGCCGGGGTGTTTAATACCTCAAGGACACTTAGTTTTCACCATTGTATCCCTATCAGCCCGGGTTGAACTTAAGGCGGCTCCACGAAACCTACAGCTTTGCAGTAAGCAAGCAGTTTGCTTGTGTTTACCTCTAAGATCCCGTTCTATCTAAGATCCCGTTCCCAAGCCATCTCTGTCGATGTCCGGTTAGATTGGGACATTTGCAGAGGGAGTGGCTGGAGGTATCCTCTTCTTCGTTGCACCATCTACACAAGTTACTTGTTCCCTGTGTTTTGTATAAGTAGCACCGTAGGTCACAATGTCCAGTTAATAGACCCAATACGATGCGTGCCCTGCGTTTATCCAAGCTGATGATTCCTTTTCCTCACTCGGTGATATGTTCCCCCAGTAGTTCTTTGGACCATCTATATCCTATGGAGTTTTTCTATACACTCCATCTTTCTTCTACTAATTTTTTCCTAATCGCGTACAGCCTTCCTGGTATGGTATTCCTACCTGCCTATCTGGCTGTCCGCTTTTAGTTGCTGTCTGCCTTGCAAGCTGATCTGCTCTTTTATTCCCTTTTATTCCCGAGTGTCCAGGAATCCAGGTAATGCAGATCTTGTTTACTCTGGGCAGTTCGTTTAGGATGTTTTCCGTGTCCCTGGCCAAGGCTGACGTGGTGCTAGGTTTACCCAGAGCTAGGATAACTGCTTGGCTGTCGGTGCAGATTTGGATGTCTCTGCTTTCGATCCTTTTTTCACTAAGTTCCTCGCACAGATCTCTATGGCGGTTAGTTCCGCCTGTAGTACCGTGTTGTGTCTTCCCAGGCTGTGGGCTGCGTCCTCCCGTCGCTTGGGACCACAGATTCCAATTCCCGTACTATTGTCCATTTTAGATCCATCTGTGAACCAGATGTCTCCATGTCCAAAGTTTCGGTTGTTCCATTCCTCTCTATTCGGTATTTTCGTTTTGTAACGTGCCCGAATTGGAAGATTTTATTGATTCTATCCTGGGGCTTTCCAAAGATTGGTTCACCCAGCATTTTCCTCCGGATTGTGGTATGTCCGTTTCCTTTCTCTGACCACCATCCGCCGCAAATCAGTCTGTATGCCGACCTGGCGACCACCTCCTTAATATTTCAGTCAAGGCCCTCCATGTCCAGCATCATCCTGACGGCAGCTGTCCAGGCTTGCTTTTGTGGTTTTATTTTCGACTGCTTTCCACCATATTACTGTAGCATAGGTAAGCTTTGGTTTCAGTATTGCCTCATATATCCATAAGGCCTTCTGGGGTTCTAGCCCCCATCCTGTGCCAATAGCCGTTCAACACTGCATGAATATGTTTAGCACCTTTCCGCACTACTGTTTAATATGCTGCTTCCAGGTTAGTTTCTTATCTAGATATATCCCTAGATATTTAACCCCTTCTGCATACGGTATTTCTTTCCCGTAGAAGTTAACCTTTCCGTTGATTTTACATTTATATTTAGTGGTGAAGACTACAATCTCTGTTTTTTCAAGATTTACCCCACAGAGATACCGTTTGGCACCACTCCCTGATCTTGCTCAGTGCTCTTTGAACAAGATCCGGTAAAACTTCCTCATACTTATTCCTGACAAGTATGGCAAAGTCATCCGCATAGCTGACAGCGTAGATCTCCACCCTGTGAAGTATGCGAAGGAGTTCGTCCGCTACGAATGTCCACAAGAGCGGTGATATGACCCCCCCTTGCGGGCATCCCTCGTTGACCTCTCCCCTTACTATTTTTCCCTTCCATTCACAATAAATGTCCCTGTCGCTCAGCATCCCCGCTATCCAGTTTCTGATGGTTCGCGGTACACCATGCTTCGCCAGGGCTGTGTCAATGTTTCCCCTAGTGGTGCTGTTAAAAGCTCCTTCTATGTCCACAAAGGCACCAATTACCGTTTCCTTGGCGCTTTTTGCCTTTTCAATATATCCTACAACAGAGTGTAAAGCCGATTCCGTGGATTTGCCCACCGAATATGCATGTTGTTCCTGGTGTAGTGGAGAACTTCCCAGGATCGTTTCCCTTATGTACCTATCCACCAACCTCTCCAGCGTTTTCAGCATGAAGGAGGTAAGGCTAATAAGTTTAAAATCCTTCACAGACGTGTAACTCTTCTTTCCAGGTTTCGGTATGAACGAAACCCGTGTGCGTTTCCAGTTTCCGGGAATATATCCGATGGCGATACTCCCTCTGAAAATCGCCGTGACCAGTCTCAGTACGGCATCGCACCCTTCCTGCAATAGTTTGGGGAAAATGCCGTCCGGTCCCGATGTTTTATACGATTCGAAGGTGTTGATCGCCCATTTAACTTTCTCTGGTGTGACGATCTGTGCGCCTAGTCCGAATTTCCTCGTGCCCTGGTTCTCCCAGGTATACGTACATGTCCCTCCTCGTTCTCATTTTTGGTGAAGTCCGGGAAGTTTGCTCTCATAAGTAGTTTCATTGTTTTCTCTTCCTTTTCTGTGTAGTATCCTGACCTGGCTTTAAGGCTTTGTAAGCGGATACTATTATCCTTGATTAGAAGTCTTGCTAGTTTAGCCGTTTCTGTTAGACCTTCTGTATTTGAACAGAAACTCTGCCATTTCTCTCTTTTGGCTTTGTCTAGTTCCCTTTTGAAGTCATTTAGCGTGTCCTTGTACGCTTTCCATCCTTCTGGGTTCTTAATTTTCTTTGCTCTATTAAAGGCCATTGGGGCCTTCTTTCTCAGCGCCTCTAGGTGTTTGTTCCACCACGGGGTACCGTTTAGTTGTCCTTTCGGCTTTAACGGTCAGTTGTTCTCATATACTCTGGTAATGGCTGTCTGAAGCTGTTCTAGCGTCCATTCCAGTTCATATTCCGTTCCATATGTTCCTTCAAGGTGTGTTAAACGTTCGTTTAGTTCTTCCTTATAATTTTCCCAGTCTGGAAAATCCTCCTTGGTATTTCTCTTGGGCTCACTCCATATTTTCTGGATTTTTATCCAGAAAGAGATGGTCCTATGATCTGACATAGATGGTTCATTTTCCACTCTCCATCCATGTATACGGTTTCTAATGTTCATGCTGGCCAGGGTGAGGTCTAGAACCTCTCTAATGTTACTGGTAACAAAAGTCGGATCATCACCCTGATTCATTAGGTCCATTTGTGTACTAGTGAAATATATTCCTGCTGAGTTTCGCCCCTCTCGTTGATATCTGTACTGCCCCAAACTTCATGATGAGCATTGGCGTCGCAGTCGATAATCAGGTCGAGTTTTTTATCTCTGCAGTATTCTATTACTTTCTTCTCACCCATTGTTGGTATTTCCTCGTCATGAGGAAGGTATGCTGAAGTGATCATGATTGTTCTCCCTCGGCCTTCCTCATCCTTGATGTCCACTCTGACGGTTATGCAGTCCCTGGAGCTTAGTTCCTGTAACAAAAAAGCGTTAATACGCTTGATGTAAATGCACGCGGAGTGCATTCCCATCATTAGTTCCTATAAACAGATCTCCGCTTGTATTTAGCTCTTTAACCTCGCGTCCCTTCCATACCCAAGGTTCCTGTATCAATGTTATTAGGGCTGTGTTTGTATGCACCTTAGCCATGCTCCTTGTTAAAACTGCAGAGGCGCTTTTGCTATGGTGCAAATTAATCTGAGAGAAGCGTATCTTGGTGGCAGCTATTTTATGTCGGTGCCACCTGAGGCTGCGCTTCCTCTTGAGCCATTGTTACTTTCCCCACGGCGGTATTCTCGCGGTTCAGTGTCTTGAAAGTCACCGAATCGACACCCGCCGTGAGTCTGTAATTCCGACTTTTCAGTGTAGCGGCCGATGGTTCGTCTAGGCCCAAAATCAGATAGCCTTCCGGCGTCTGATTTAGGACCGCCCACCTGGACGTGTCCACTCCCTCATTCTGTCGCCGGACCAGCTTCAGAAAATCCGGTGCAGTTTTAACCCCGTCGGGGAGCCGAGTCATCACCTTGGTGATTTTCAGCTTCTCCGCACTTACCACTCTGGCCTTCAGGATCGAGTCCCCTAGGTCCACTTTCTCTGCTTCTCCTTCTATCCAGGTCGCTGTTTCCTTGTCCTCGCAAACGAAGACAAGAGTGCCCTTCCTCGGAATAGTTTCTTTGAATCGGGGTACAAAGTCCCCCTCTTCCATCTTCAGGACTTGGTTCACCACCGCCTCCTTAAATTTTCCTATCACGTCAGCAGGCATCTCCCTTCCGAGATAATCACAAGTGAGGATACCCTCGGCATGTTTGATGCCGCCGCCGCGAAACTCCCACTCTCCTTAGGGCGCTTAAGCAGTCTCGAAGCCTGCTCTGGCGCCTTCAGGCTAGAAGATGCCATCCTCTTGCCCCCCCCCCCCAGGCCCCAGTGACAGGAGTTGAAGGTTGAGCGAGTGCGTTGGCCCTCCTCTCTTTCGTCTTCCTCTGCCGCCTGTTTGCCCCGAAAACGGGCACGGGTCGGCCCTCCCCTATCAACTGTTGCTTGAGGAGTTTCCTCATTTGTGCCCCACTCAGATGTCGATTAAAGCTCGTCTCGTCCTGGGGTATCTCCCCAGCGATCTCCGTTGCCGGAGGTCCCTGGAGGTCTTTCTCCGAGTTGTCGGCGATTGGTTCTTGACCCTGATCTGCCGCCGTCTCGTCTGTTGTTTTTTTATTTAATATACCCTCCATGTTAATCCCACGAGTAGTGCGGAAGTATTTGGACCACCCGACAGGAGCCGCACTGTCAGGTAAGGCTTTGTATACGACGGGATTTCAGCCTGGTGTCCCGAAGGAACCGTTTGCGACACAGCTCACCCTGTGCTATGCATTCCTCAGCACGGTTCTCACACCTTAGATTGTGGGTACTTTACCCATTGTGGTTTACCAAACCGCAATGGAGAGTTGTTCCTTTGTCACTAAAGCGAGTCGTTACCCTCGCCCTCCCATCAAGAACGGGCAGGTAAATGTACGGGGATCCAGCAATACCGGTTTTGGCTAGGCTCCTTCACCCTTCATTTTCACCCCATTCGTATACCTTTCGTGGAGAGCCCGTTTATAGGTAGCTCTCCTCATTCACTCTAAGTCCCCAGTCGGACATTCGGCTGTGCTACCGCCTACCTGGCTAAAAACTTAATTCTCATTCAGACGGTCATTTACCCTTTAAGGCCTGACTCACTTAAACTTAATCCTCCTCACCCACATCACGGTCTCACAACTCCTAGAGGAGGATACTTACAATAAAAAAATATGAATATTTCTCATAATTAACAGTTTACTAATATTTCGGACAAGATAGTTGCCGAGCGTGGGTGTGTAGGAATCGTAATTGGCGTCATTTACACGGAGCAATTAAGCTCCGTAGTTCTTCGGTGGTTGGAGTGGTGGAGAAAGAAAGCACAAGATGAGGAGTTCGGAAAAAAATGCATTTACTGCTGTACTAGAGAGCGAGGTGTGTGTTGGTCCTCAGCTGAGACCGAACTGGCTAGAGATGCGCCCGGAGAGCCCCATAAAGTCTGTTCACGAAGATGATCGCGTAGCGTCAGCATCGCAGGCGCGTTTGTCTGCTGGACACAGGACACCTACGTTCAGCGGCACGGACGCACGCTTGCGTACGTGATACGTTCATGGATCGTACGTCGACGCCACGGCGACGCAAACTGCATGCATTTATGTTCCATTTTACATTTATTTTTTAATGGAACACATGAAAATAAACGGATTCAAAATTAAAATTAAAAAATGTATTAATACAAAATCAAGGTTAAATTTGAAATCCAAAATTGGAAATAAAATTTTACATTTAAAATTCAAGATTAAAATTAAGACTCAAAATTCAAAAGATTTAAATTTTAATCACAAAGAGTTTAAAATTCAAAATTCTAAATAAAATTTAAATTACAAACTTTAGTCATCATCTCCGAAAAAAATTGTGTTAAAATAAAACATAATAGTGTGCGGCTTGTATGTGTACTGTTATCTCATGTCTTCGTAAGTGTGTACAAATTAAATCTCTCTCTCTCTCTCTCTCTCACTCTCAATGAGATTGAAAATTGTCATTTAATTTGAATTAGATTTTCATCTTGATCGATCTATCAAAATAAGTAATTAACACTCTTAAAATATTTTAGCAAATTAAATGTTTCTGTGAAAGTCATTCTAACGTTTGCACTGCTTGTGCTTAATCATTTCGCTTCTTCTTCTTCTTCTTCCTCTTCTTCATATTCGATGATAAGCTGCTGTCAGACATTTGGCTAGAGGCAGGGGAGATTATTGCGATCTCTCCTCACAACTTCGTCGCCGCTGTGGAACTAGCTGGGGGCAGGGAAGACTTCTGGTCTCTCCTCACAACCTACTATTGCTCCTAAGCCGACGTCAGTGCATTCCTGGGCTCTGCCTCGCTCGTTAGCAGCAGCGCAACTCTCGGTGCGAACCCCAGCTCCTCCATCGAGACATAATGTAGCCTAGGTGTGTTTGTCAAACACTCGACCGGATGCAGCCTCGCCATCTCGAATCTTTCCATGCGAACGGCACCTAGCTCAGCCGGTCTCGCCACTTCTTCAATCTTTCAACATCAGGTGAAACATCCGGACCCCCCGGGAAAAATATATACACATATCGCCAGTGCAACTATGACAAGGCCTATCGTTAAATAAGAGAAAGTCATGACCGTACTGTGCACTGCGATGACTCTATCGCAACAGTCACCTATATTCCGCCAGGGCCTTCGCCATTTGTATAATTTCCTTAAAATTAGTTCCAGATTTGATCGCCTCAATGTGGATGCCGTGTCAGTTTTTACCTTTCTCTCGACACCCTCATTGATTATATTTTCCACGAAATATGAGAAATTTTGGGTATTAGAAAAATTAGCGAATATTACGCGCACAACCAAATTTATTTTTGCATACGCCATCTCTCACGATATCACTCTGAACTCTCGTAAAGCTTAAATTCTATCGTTATTAGTGTGTGTTGTACATCCCGGGTTTACTCTTAATATCCCTGTACCGTTTATTTCGAACGAGTTTTGTACCGCCCTCTGGCACAGTAGTCTCTGGACCCGAAGTCGAACAGATCCATGTATAAATTTCGTGTAATCTCATTTAATAGGTATCGTTCAACTGTGTGACTTTTATGTTGCAATCAGTTATTCTTATCGATTTGTAATTAATTGAAAATTTAATTTCGCAAGCAGCTCTTTCTTTAATTTCGCAAGCAGCTCTTTCTTTAATTTCGCAAGCAGCTCTTTCTTTAATTTCGCAAACAGGTTCTGTATCTTTACATACATACAGATTGTCAAGAATTTTGCACTTATTTAATTTTTCAATCGACGTCGGCATGTATAACCTATTGTCAATGCTTATCGCGAAATAAAGCGGAATTCCAGATGCTTTATGCAACATACAGTTCTGCAAGCCCATCAACGGTATGGACAGGTATATATCAACTCATAATTAGAAAAGAATATGGAAAGATCTGAAATTTTAACAATTTTTAAAATCGAATTTGGTTTGCTGGTTTCTGGGAATCGCACGTTCATGACTGTGTCCTTGACAAGCATAACCGAATTTTTAATTAAACTAGTCGGTATGAAGCGCGGATGTATGATGCCTTGCGAGGCGAATAGGATTACATCGATAATAATCTCCGTCTCTAGCTTGTGCTGTAGGATGCCTTCATTCAGCAGTTCGACGGCCAAGCTTAACATAGCTATCTGCCTATTATAGTCTTGCGACTCTAAAATGTTGCTCATAAGAATTTCTAAATTTGGTATCTTCCCGTTGGTAATATCAAACTGTGTTTTTGTTAGTTCCGTTAAATTATCTAGCAACGTAGCTGCTTGTTGTGTGACGTTTGACACGCTGTTTATTAAATTGTTTAATTCGATTTCAGCACTCTCCTCGAGTATGGCAAAAAGAAAGCGGCTTATTCTGCCTATATCCGGGAGTATCAACCTGCGCGCTCACATTTCACCTGTTGTTTTTTGCTCCAAGATTAGATGTACAATTTTTTCCGTTTACTTCAGCGCGTTCTCTATCTGGTCGAACGAACTATCTAAAGCTTCCATAATCAGGCACCCTTTCAACATACTCGTGCACTGGTCGGATACGTCCTTCCATACTCTAGTTAGTTTTTCACTAGTCAGAAAATACGGTGCTAAGTCGACTTTTTGAACAAATTTGTGTTGTTAAAAAATATCCAAAAGAATTTACTTTATATTATAGTATTTGTATTTTGAAAGTGCCGTGTTTGAAAATCTAGAAGATCTTTATTGATCTCAACAGTTTGGCGTATTTTAGAATTGTATTATTATAATAGACAAAAGAATTTATTTTATTGTATTGGTTGTAACAGTATTTGATTTGTTTTAAAATTTTATTGTCTGGAAATACAAAAGAATTTGCTTTATTTTATTGGTTTTAATAGTTTTGACTTATTTTAAGATTGCATTGTTTAAAAATCCAAAAGTATCTACTATATTTTATTAGTTTTCAAAAAAACTTGTATTGTTAAAATAAAAAGAATTTGTATTACTTGGATGGCTTCAATAGTTTAGAATGTTTTGAATATTTTTAAAATTGTATTGTTCTAAAATACAAGAGTATTTGGATTATCTTTGATGGCGTTAACAGTTTTAAATATTCTAAAACCGTATTGTTTAAAATATGAAAACTTGTTTCATTTTATTGATTTTAAAGGTTTTGAATATTTTTAAAACTGTATTATTTGAAAATATTTTTAGCGAAATGCTTGGCTGGCATGTGCAGATTGCGACCTATATTCATCTATATATCACAGTTATATTTTATTTTTATTTATTTTGGAAGGATAGCCACACGGCACACGGGTAGGTGTTGAGCTAAGATTATCCCTTCGTATTTCGGGAATAATGCCGTGTCATGACGGAGCATATGATTCCATTTTACGGCTACAATTCGGGCTTGTAGGATTGAAATAATTTAAAATCCTTGCTCATTAATATGTAATTAAGTACATCTACACTACGGTAGAACAAGCGAGTCAGACTACAGAGGCTGCAGAGCAATCCTTATCGCGCGTGAAATCAGCCTCCTTCGCGAGGTCTCTCGCCTCAGCTCTTTGTGCGGCTGCCGTACAGCGACTAATCGGCAGCTAAAGCACAGTCGCAGTTCAGCTCTTGATCCAGTTAGAGCAATACCTCTGACGCCTCTCATTACTCTTGTTATTCGGTGTTATTCGGTGTTATTCAGTGTTATCCAGTGTTATTTAGTGCTATGTAGTATTACTCGAAGATAAGGCTATACTGGAAGCTGCGCCAAGCTTTCTTCCAGGCTTATACTTACCGTACGTACGAAACATACGTGAGTACTCAGCTGTTTACGTGCGAAGACCAGACTCGCTTCGTCCTCATGCCCGGCTTGCATCACCGGGAGACTTTGCGCTGTAAGACGTGCCGTACCGTAAGTATAGCCTGCATATTAGATACTTTCTTTTGTTTCTCGCACACCGGCAATACGTCTCTCCCCCTTTTTGTGTGCGATCGCGTCAACATTCGTTCGAATTTCCCTTATTTTTTATTCCTTTTTATTTTGCTCGTGTTCTCTTTTCTCTTCATATAGGCCATCAAGATGTGGTACTCCGAAGATGTGAGCAAGTGGTTGTATTGGGGCTTCCATTTCAATACACCTGGCGGGCGTTTCCTGGTACCGACGAAGGAGGTAATGTGTTATCCGGTGCACTGCTCCCTCCACGGCTATGTAAGATTCATGCCTTGATTTTTTTGTTTGTTTTCATTATTATTTTTTCTTTTTTATAATGAGATAAATAAGCGTATTTAACTAATTCTGTATAATAACCTGTGTTCTCCTTGTTTATTGCAGTTGGGTTATCGTGTGGTTTACGACACACAGTACTTTGAGCATGGGCGCTCTAGATCTCCAGCAACCGTGTACAATTTATCCGTGCATAGCTATTTGCACCATTACGCGTGCGGCTGTCTTGAACTGCAGCGGTACTACTGTCCCAGCGGCAAGGTGCGTTCTTTTTGACTATTATATATATTTTTTTGTATCTACTCGAATCCGGCATTAACCAGAATATTCTTTTCTTTTTTTATTATTATTACAGCCATTCGTCTTCATAGTGCATGCCTCGAAGAGCTGCCCGCGGACCAACTTTCCGCATCTACACAACTGCACTGTGGGCGAGTGGCCGAAGCTCATTGTAATTCGATGCCATGCGACCGGCGACGGCGTCAACTATCAGGGGTGCCTGGGATGCCCCTGCCACGGCCTTTTCGCTGTGGTAACGATGCGTACCAGCACCGAGGAGGCGCAATTCCCCTCATGGACAGCTGATTAAGGTGTACAGTGCTTGTGATAGTGATAGTTATAGTGCAGTGCTCAGAGTTTGCGTTTAATTTTCTTGTGTTGACGATCGATTAATGTAAGTCTTGTAAAACGTGTATGTCCAACAATATTAGTATGTGCTTGATTAATTATGTTCATATAAAATACATTCACTGAATACAGTACTTTTTTTTGTCGTTTCCCTTCCTTGTCAAAACTTTTCTTTTGTTTTTGTTCAAAATTGTCGAACGTTTGAAGTTAATTTTCAGGCCAAGTTATATTATTCGCTTTTTGAAATTCTAGTAACTTTAACAGATTTATTTTATAGCATTGATCTGTGATGATGATTACTATTAAGCTGCAGCCTGCGGCAGAATGACTTAGACATCTACCTGCTGCTCTTGGATTTCAAATGATTCGTCTGTAGATTAATTTTATAGTATTAACTCCTAATTATAACGCTGTTAAGCTAAAACATGGGGCAAAATGAATTGGACTTTGCCTATTTTGTATTGGAATTTGAATAATGTTTCAATAGCTGCTTGTTTGATAATTAATGAATCTGTTTTTGAAATGAGTATTTTTTTGGGCCAAGTGCTTGTATTATGACTTGCTTTTTTTTAAATCTACTGGTTTTTAATATTTAAATTTGCATAATAACAATTCATAATTATAATGTTTTGAGAAGACCTGGGAAAAAATGAGTTGGATTTTGCCGATTTATATTAGAATTCGGATAATTTTTTAATGGATAGCTGTTTGTTTAATAATTTACCATTTTCTTGACGTTTTGAAATGAGTTTATTGGTCCAAATGATTGTATTATCACTTGTTTTTTTTAACTCAATTCGTTTGATTATTTAACTTAGTGTGATAACAATGCATCATTATGATGTTTTGGACGATCCTGGGGCAAAATGAGTTGGATTTTGACAACTTGCTTTGGAACTTAAATGATTTTCCAATATTTGGTTACTTGATAATTTACAGCTATTTAATGCTTTTGAAATGAGTTCTTGGGGCCAAGTGAACTAGTATTTTCACTTCTTTTTTTTAAAAATAAATTAGTCCAATTATTTATAATTTATTTAATAAAATTTCTTTTTGCACTAGATTTTGCCATGAGTTTTTGGGGTCAAGTAAATTAATACTTTACTTGCTCTTTTTTTGAAACTGAATTAATTTTTTAGTATTCAATTTTGTATAATAGCCAGTCATAATTTTGACATTTTTGTGATAAATATGGGGCAAAATGACTTGGAATTTGCCGATTTATTTTTGAACTTTAAATAATTTTCAATAGCTGTTTGTATGATAATTTGCAATTTTTTAGTATTTTGAGATGAGTTTTTTGGCCAAGTGGTTGTATTTTTACGTGTTTTTTTTTTGAAACTCAATTAATTTTTATAGTATTCAATTTTTTATAATAGCAAGTCATAATTATGAGATTTCTGTGATAAACGTGGGGAAAAATGGCTTGGATTTGGCCGATTTATCTTTTAAATCTAAATCATTTTTTCATAGCTGTTTACTTGATAGTTTACAACTTTTTAGTATTTAGAGATGAGTTTTTGGGCCAAGTAATTTGAAGTTTTCAATTGTTTTTTTTTAAACTCAATTGATTTTTTAATTAAATTCTAAAACAGATTGTCAATATTTCAATTGCGTGAATATCTGTATTCTGAAATCCACATGATATATCGAGTAATATTCTATATTTTACAATAAAATGAGATGAGCCCTATTGTTATATCTTTAAGGCGCTATTAGATTTGCATACTTAAAATAAAGGTTAACAAGCTATAATACAATTATACCTGTAATCCCCTCTGCATGGAGAGTGTATATTCGTTTTGATTCGGCAGTGTGATAATGATATATCACAAGCTTTGAGGCATCTTGTGCGATTACCGAACTATCGTGTAAGGATTCGTTCGAGGGATCGCAAAAGAAAATCAAAAAAAGAAAAGGGCTGTTGTTATCCTTTAAATTACTTCATGTATTATTTATTTAAGGGTTGAGGTGGGTCCTCGACAGCCGATCCTCTTTTCAACTTGTCGAGGTTAATCACTTTGATGACGTCACTATTTCTCAGTTCGGTTTTTTTAAGATGATAATCTATACCGATTATCTCATAAGGGCCTTCGTAACCCTTATCGTATTTGTCTTTTTGAGGCTTTTTTAATTTATATACAATCTCTCCGTCTCGAAAATGCACTATATTAAGCTTTCGATCGTAATAGTATTTTGATCTATATTTAGCCTGTATTAAATTTAGTACAGCTTGGGTTTTGTAAAAAGGTTGTGAATGAGATCGACGATGTAATATCCATATGTTAAAAATTTCTCTTGGGGGAATGCTAGATGGTGTTCGAGCTTTCTATCCGAACACTAACTCATATGATGTATAGTATGAAGAATCGTGACGTGTGCAATTATAGGCATTCTGACAAATCGGCACCCACTTGCTCCAGTCACTTATGTAATCTGTATATTATTTTAAATAGTCAGTTAACGTATGGTGCATACGTTCGATGCCACCATTCGATTGAGGGTGATAAGCCATTATACCGTACTTATCAATTCTGAAGATGTCTGAAAAACCCTTCAGCATTTTGTTCAAAAAGTGCGTGTCTTGGTCTGTGAGCAAAGCAGTTGGTGGACCAAAATAACATATGACTTTTTCCGTGAAAGCTCGAACAACTTCCAATGCAGTTGCATTTTTCACTGGCAGAAGGACGCAAAGAACTTCGTTAAACAATCCTGAAAGCTAAGTATGCTTTTATGGCCTTCAGGTGAGTCTTGGAGGGGGCCATATAAATATATGCTAAGCTTCTGAAAAGGCCTAGACGGCGTGTCTGTGATAGCAAGAGGAAATATTGTTTTAATGTGCATGAGATTATTTGTTTACCATTCAACATAGCCCAGAACAAATTGTCGCACGTCAGGACGCATATTGCGCCAGTAATAATTTGCTGTACTTTTGCTGTATGTTTTATTTATTCCTCTATGCGCTCCCATGGCCGCCTCGTGGTACTCCTTGAGCAGCTTATATCGATCCTCTACTGGGGGAATCGGTAGTTTATTCAAATATAATACTGCTACCATAGCTGATCCTTCAAGTACTATAGTAATCTTATTGGCACCCATATGCCTTTTCAGTTTTTTTATACAGTCAGATAATACTGACTTTAGAGGTTTTTCATCTAAATATTTTTTACGAAAAAACCAATTATATCGATGTCTTTACACTTTGTAACGCAGATATCACCTATTTTATACTTAGATTTTCTGATATCAGATGCCTTTCTGTATAGCCGCTCGATCAGAGCTTCTTTAATTTCGGTACTGAGGAAACCATCTGCTGTTAATAAACAAATTATGTTTTCCCTATAATGAAACGGGTGCTCGTTGATAGTTTAATTCGAGTTAAGGACGGCAGAGTTTGTCCATCGGGGAAAACCCAAGGTGGTTTTTCTCGCTGTGGCCTGGTATTCATGACGAGGCATCTATCAAATGCACTCATATGCGCTTGGGTTCTGATCTGCCTGTCTCGCATGCTGACTATTTCAGCCTGCGCGTCGTCCGGGCAAGCCATGCTGACGTCAGAATGAAATAAGCTGCTCTTGCTCTTGCCAGACTGCCAGCATCCATTCGCTTCGTAGCGTGGCGACAAGTTGTCACCTGGTTTTCTGTCCACTGGCGGCTTCTCGCTTTTCTTTTCACTCAATGGCCGACCCGAGCTTTTATTTAATTATTGCTTCCGTTTTCTTCCTTGCTCCACGCGTCATTGTCTTTTCCTTCATCTGGGTTTTGGGTATTATTTTCATCGAAAATAAACCCACTCCACACGTAAGTATAGTGTCGGCCTTCCAAATGCAGATGGATGTAATTTTCTGTCATATTTATGATTATATGACAGAAGTCCACTCTTCGTGTCTCTAAGTGGCAATGAATGCATATACTCTGCTGAAACTCCCATATAAAAATATATGCACAGGTTACATTCCCATATTTCGTCCTTGAAGATAATATTTCTCTAGTGTCTTTCGGTTCTCCACACGTCGGAAAAGGCGGAGACTGAAGTAGTCCTTTGCGCAGTTCCAATATATGCACAGGTTACATTCCCATATTTCGTCCTTGAAGATAATATTTCTCTAGTGTCTTTCGGTTCTCCACACGTCGGAAAAGGCGGAGACTGAAGTAGTCCTTTGCGCAGTTCCAACGCTGGCATATTTAGCTTAAGCAGCTTGTTAAGAGATAAAAATAGGCAGTTTCCTGGCGGGTGTGCGGAAATGCTATTGTCACGTGCCAACATTGCGTGAGGATTGACGCACCACACTTTTGCTTCACAGCTGATTTTAGGTCTTCGGTTCTTGTCTTATTTCGATCGATATTACGAGGGACATATTCAAAATAATCTGACCATCCTCGCTCGTAGGGATCGGTGTCAGGAAAATCATAATTATCCTGAGTGTTCTTCCCTATTCGACCGGCCTCTGGCGTTTCGATTTTCTCGTTATCTCCAGTTAAATCTATTAACGAGATATTTATTTGAGAATCTCGATTTGACAGGTCAATTGTGGATATATCCATTAGTTCCTCGCATTGTTTTAGGATGCCACTGACTGTAGACAGCTCTCGCTCAACTGTAGCCGTTTCTGCCTCTCGCATCAGTGATACGTGCTGCGCCTTGGGTTTCCTCCGGCCGAAGTTCTTGCGTGCAATGTTATGAAAATCTGGGGCAGTGCCCGGTTCGGTTTCTGTCTCCCATAAATTGATCTGCATTGCATTCCTGCCCAAGACTTCACACTCGACGATATCGACGATTAGGCGAGTCCGCAGCTTGGCTGCTTAATCTTACAATGCCGATGTCGGCGGCGACTACTGTTCACTACAGTGGCACGTATATTTGCCGGCTCGGGTGTCGTTGTACACGCTGCCAGCTGAGCTGGCGGTGAAGCTTCGACTGCCTGTGTTTACTGCACTTACTCGAGCTGCAACGCGATGATCTCCAGCGGCTGTAAATTTTGACCCTGGTGGTTTTCACTTTCCGGTGTGTATTGAAATTCCGGGTGCGGCCTATTTAATGTTTGATGTTTTATTGACTTTCCATTTTCGCCCTATTTATTGAGCAGGTTAGCCAATGCCGCAACTGGCGTACTAGTTCCTTTTACGTTCTTTTACAGCCCTCTCTTGGCGCAAGTGGGCCAACCTCTCATCCTTTCTCGCTTTACTAAAAATTGGGTAAGGTTGCTGCCGATCGGATTTCTTTTTTAGCTTCAATTTTCTTCTCATCTTGTTCGTTAACCATCGATCGTCTGTGATGCCCTTTCCAAAGGATTCATCTGCGTCAGAAATCGTAGTGACCTTTTGTTTCTCTTTGTCCTTTTGATTTCTAACGACTATTGAACCCTGCTCGAGCAACTGTTCTTCCGTCTACATTTTATCTGATGCAATTGATTCTTGCAGAACTGCCTGAATGCGGGCATTTGCTTCATTGCTCAGCTCAAAATTTTCTGTTTTCTAAAATTATCAATTGCACATCTGTCAAAATGGAGGAGCAGAATGTGATGTCTGCGTAATCCGAGAAGTAAATGACATTTTTCTCTACTTGTTGCGTGAGCCAGATTATATTTACAAGATTGTCGTTTGCATAATTATCTTGTTTCAGTTGAGATAAGTAGAAACTGTCTGCCGTATTGCGCAACGCCAGAAATTCGCCTTTGAAATACAGCGGCTGTTCATCAGGGCATCCCTTTTTGTGAGGCTTGGTAGTTTCGGATTTTTAGGCACATTGTTGTCTAAAGAATGTCAATCCGGAATTTGGGCAGATGCAGATGTTTCCACGTGTGAAGACTTCTGAAAATTTGGTGTATATGTGTTTGGTTTTTGCGTTTCACTGTTTGGGGTGAAGAAGTACTGGGCGAGTATGTTTGTTGCCTGATGTGATTATCCCTGGTGACGTGCGGAGCACTGGGTCGTGTGTCAATTGATGCGGTTGTGTATGGTGTTGTGGATTTTTGAGTTATGCTTTGTATATTCTGTGGAGTGAAAGTTGACAGGTAGCTAGTCTATGTGGCTGTTGTTCTGTTTATAAGTCGCGACGGTTGGAAATCTGGCATATTAGAACTATATTTATTTTCTGACTGTAACGCCCGGTTGTATTTTTGCTGACGGTCTTGCTCTAAGAAGTCGAGAAACGGATTGAACTTCCGGTTATCATCAAATTTTAATTAAAAAAGAAGGTAGACAGAAAACAGCTTTCCATTGTAATTTGGGTGAATTTCATTTTTACAGGAGCCCATTTGACCTTGAAACCAGTGCATTAGTTTTTCTCGCTCTTATCACAGCATTAATTGCAGGTATGAAAGAGGTAGCATTTTTTCATTAGATAATAATCCAATCAGATAATAAAGCCCTTAGTTTCTTATTATTATGTAGATTTCTAAATGGACGATCAATGAGATGGGCAATGGCCATTCAGGATTATAACGCAGCCCTTAATGATCTAAATTCAAGGGACGATGGTGTACTTATTGCAATGATTTTCACTCGTGAACCCAAAACAGTTCTTAGAGAGGAAATTAAGAATATTACCCAGAGGCAATTACAAGATGTGACCTTACAACGCATTTATCGTCTCACTCAAAAGGGTCACCCCTTTCGAGATTTCTCCCTACATCAGGGCATTCTTCTAAAGGGTAAAAAGGGGAACACCCCACAGTGCGGCTGAACTAGTTTTAAATGAAAAGTGAAACAAAATGGAATTCTTTTGGAGATTATTGTAATGTGATACTACATAAATATTTTAAAATCATAATGAAATCATCTGTCGGCCCTTTTTTCAAAAAAATTGATTTTAATAATTATTGGGTTTAAATGATTAAAAAAAGTATTTAAAAGATACATTTAAAGTTGATAAACGTTGTTTTCCTTACTATATTTTTAATTCCTTACAGTTCATTAACGATGTACAAACCTTTTTGATAATAATAATATACAAATTAATATAGTTTATGACACAAGTATGACCAAAATGCCCACTTACTTGCACCTACGGGATACCTACGAATACTCGAATATTGCGGACACTAAAAAAGAGATTTTCTGATGGAAACCTGTTTTCTAGTAAGACATATTTCTGCTATTGGGAGTTTAAATTTGAAATGCGACACTAGCGGATTGTAACGAAATTATTTAATTCCTTTTTATTGTTTTATTTCGGCGAAGCCTTTTGAGAAATATAATCTCCATCGAATAATATTATTCAGCTAGGCAACATTCCAAAATACTTGTCCATACTGAACGGCACGTTCGCGTCCTTCACCGAAAATCTGCTTAAATGTATTTTCCCCAAAATGTAGCAACATTGTGCGATCAGTATTTACCCAGCCGGCTGATAACGCTCGATGATTCAATGGTATTGAACATTCTGAATACTTCTAACAAAATCTTATCCGTCTTTTAGTATAAATACACCCTGTGTACAATTATAAAAGTAAATTGTTGTAAAAAATGTATTCTAAACATTATTTTCTTGTGGGATAAAATCTTTCTATTCTATAAAAATGATTCACATCGTATAATAATTATTATAACAATTTCGTTGCTGCTCTCCACTCAACAAGGTAAGAAATATTATACCTAAAGTTTAAGATTATGCACGTTTTTCCGCCAGAGCACAGCTCTAGCAGTCCCCACCCTCGCGCCCTACTCTTTTTAGTCGCCACGCTATAAGATAATAAAAACTTGCCCGTGCAACTTATAACATAATATTCATTTTCTTTTCGTCAGGATTTAAATAATCCTAAACTAATCTTGATCCTCATGTCCTCCTCCTTTTACGCCTGCCACGCTCCATTAATTCATCCGCCCGTACAACCGCTCCATACGCGACGGATTAAGCCGTGATTAACCGGAAAACATTAAATTAATAAAATTCTATTTTTTAAATAAATAAAGTCCGGACGTCACAGCTATAAAACTGGCGACAGCTAGCTGAGATTAGTGAAAACGCGAAAATGAAAATTGTTTATAAATAAAACTTTGTGTCCTAAAAGAAAATGCGATGTTTCAATTATACTTCAATTATTGTATTCGATTTTATACTTGAAATAAAAATATAATTAGAAATATATACAATTAAAATGAATCGTAAAATTAAAAAAAATTATTTTTTATAACAATAAACGATATATATAATCACAACTATGATGTCACAACTAAAATGGTTTTACACATGAAATAAAAATATCTTATATTTTAACATAATGAATCGTCATAAATATTTTTCCTTTTACACTATACTATACAAGTTACCACAATTCGACGGTTATATCCTTGATATTAATTGCTTTATAAATGGTGTGTGTTACCGTGCATCTTACGTACCTAAACTCTTTTCCAAAGGATTTTTAAAAATATTAATCTAAAATCACGTAAGGGGACAAGCACGAGACCTTGTACTCCAGTATGCATTTAACGATTATGTTGAACTTCTCGATTTATTATCTTATCACTATGATTCAAGAACCATATTTAATTTAAAGAATTACTATAATTATTTAATAAAACATATACATATTCAAATAAATCGGAGTGAAACGGTCCAAGAATTTTACATTAGATTTATTGAATCATTGAACCTATCCCAAAGTAAATTATTAAGTTATTCAAATAACCCTATTTACAATGAAATAAATAGAAAGCTGCAGCAAGAAGCTTTAAAATTATTATATAACGGACTTCTTTCCAAAATAAAAAATGAATTATTTATTAAATTTTATGATTTAGATGATTTAAAAACTCAGGCAGTAGATGCGGAAAATCCGATTAAATTAAAATCCCAATTTTCAATTCTTATGCAAGTAATTGAATATAATAAATTGCTTCTACAAAAGCTTGTGAGAGAAGAAAAAGATAAGAAAATAGAAGTCAAAATACCTGATCAAAGAACAAATATCAAATCAAATTCAACTAAATACACAAATAAAACTCTCACTGTTGACTTTCTTATTGGTAAATGTTTTAGCACGATCGATTCGCTTGAAATTTTTTATTTTTTTTTTTCGGGAAGCTTACATTTCCCCGCAGCTCGCATCAATAGCGCAATACCCAGGGGCTGTTCTGTCGATCTCAAATGTTTTTTTAATTTTATTTTTGTGACGGCTGTCACTGCTTACATCGATTTACGATCAGTACATTCTGATTGTCCTGCTAATAATTTGGCGCAAAACCAAGCGGCTATGCCTATTATTGCAGAATAAGTGCTTAAATAAATGCCAAAGCCAAAAGTCTCTAAAGAAATTATATCTTGTTTTTAAATAGGTTATACTTTGTCTCATCGAATTGTTTTTTTCAAACAAATACATTTTTAAATCAAATTTCAACGAAAATTTATGTTTTATGAATAATTTACATATATATGATAATAGGCACGGAAATAAAACGTTTTCGTAAAAGGAAAATTAAATGCTTAGATGTACTATCGTTATATGTAATATTGTTATCTCTTCCGCGATAAGATAATAAGTTTGGAAGTATGTAGTACGATCTTAATAACTGAAGATCAACCAACGCTAAATAATAAAAACCATCTTTCTGTTACAATTATAATACTAAACTTTAGCATTTAATAAAAATATTTTTTTACAATAATATATTACCAAATCTCCGTTTCCAACAATTTTTAATTTCTTGATCATTTCACTACTCAATTTATTGCATCATAATTACATTATAGTAAACCATATATAGTCAGATTAAACACTTTTAAAAATTCGTTCAATATATTGTTAATGTCTATAAATGAACTAACATGGTAAACAAATCTCACTATTTAATCTGTCATTCTGTTGCTTATCAATCTTTCTCAAAATGTTATCCCCTCATAGTTTATTCTTTTCTCATTTTCTGAATAATACATTTTACTGTACAAATATTATTTTAATATCCATCTAAAATATTCTCACTTTTCTCTTCCAACTCTTGTTACAAGATGATTGAGAAAACATTTTTCTTTCTCATTGCACCATATCATCACCATTTCTTAATGTTATAACAACCTTTTCACTTAAAGTTTAATATATGATCTTTGTAATTAACTTCTTAAATACAAAATAAATAAAATTTCCTTTACACGAAACTATCAACTTATAAAGTTTTTGTTAGTGCTTATTCCGTGAAAAAAAAAAAATATAAATAATAAATTATATCTCAAATTTATACTTACTATTTAGCAAGATTATTATATTGCATTATATTTTATACTTTACATTATATATTACCAAATTATTATTATATTTTTAATTGTTTATAAAGTTTATATATTTTCGTTTATTCTAATTAATTAATCAAATAAAATAAGACATTTTTATTGTTTTCGACTGTTATTAATTTAAGAGAGATATTCATATAAATAAATTATATTATTTTTCCTTGTTTTATAAACAATACGTTACCTCTAATAACGTTTCCTTCCCAATAACCTTGTTTATCCATAGGTAAGCGTTGTTATTAAGCTGAGTTAAGAGTAGCCCACACTTAATCAGTGTTGTGGCTCCGCTTTTCTGACACGAATTGCGAACACTCCGACCCTTCTCTCTATCAGTTCAACAAGGTGCAAAGGCTGCCGAACGTAAGGATATAAGGACCCACCCAGCGGACCTACTCTTTACACCCCGTGTTCGGATTGGGGAAGCAGCCCTCGGCCGCAGCTGGACCGTCCGAACCTGATTATCCAAGACGGACTAACGCTCGTATTTAGACAGGTACACCTGACCGACTTATCTTTCTATAATTCCTATTTTCTGATATTGAGTAACGTCTTGCGAAACAGAAAAGGAAATACAATAAAAGGTTGAGAAACCCAATTTAATGAATAACACTTTTGATAACAAAGTACATAAACATGAAATTAGAAAGTTGAATAAATATAAAAGTAGAAAGTTAAATAAGCAACAATTGAAAAATTTGAAAAATTTAAGTACCGAGTTAATTTAAGAGGACGAAAAACAACCATACGAGGAAAAACGGGCAATCGCGGAAAAACGTAGGAGAATCCGTAAGATCATAGCAAATAAATTAAAGTGTCTTCCCGGAAAAATTTCGTAACAAACCATATCTTAGATCGAGAGCGATATTCCTTTTTATCAAAATTAAAATCTATTAAATTTTGTTCGTTACTCTACTCAATATATTTTATAATTAAAAATAACTCATACCATTATATAAAATACACCTTATACCTTGCATAAATAACCATAAAAATAATTTACTCTTACAGTATCTATTAGAACTTTAAGCACTTTTAATAACCTTACAACCTTACGATATCTACATTTTAGACTTTCATTTTGAGCTGCGTAAACTAAAACTACATTTAACGTTTTTTGTGGAAAAGTCATTCTGAATATTTTTTAGAAAAGTCGAGAACTTACCTATTAAATAATTCTCAATTTATAAATTTGTATCCCTTTTACTTAAACCATCTGTTACGACCGTAATAAATCATAATGTTTACACTGTATTCATCCTTTTAATTTTATAATTCTTTTAATAAATGTAAAATTTACCAAACTTTTCTTTTACTAAGCAAATACTATTTTATATTTGGAATTTTCACATTTTATTGTAACTTAATAGTATACGCAGTAACCATATATCAAGGGGCGCGGCAGCGCCCGTTGGCACGTATAAGTACCCACGGTACGATACGAAGCCGAAGGGCGCACCGTCGCCTTTTATACGTCTAATTGTGCCTTTTTAACCTCTTCAAAATCTTTAAATATCAATATCTAAACACTGATTGACTTATGTGCAGTCTATTGACACTGTTTGAAGAGATAATAATTTAGTCTATCACGTAAAAAAAGTTTCTGTTAAAAAAGATTCATCTAATTAAAGATATAAAGCATAATATATTTGCTCAAATTTTTTCTTTTCATTTTGTTCTTCGCATTTCCGTGTTCTTTAATCGTATATATGTGACTTCCGTTTTCTCTACTCATATGTATATAATATACACATATCATATGTATAATACACATATACACATACAGACCATATATATATATATATATATATTGCCTGCAGACAGTGCAGACGACAACCACAAAATCTTCTAACCTATTATCCAAATCAAATGTTGAAGGATGAAGGACGCGTTTGTGTCATTTGTATTATTAAAATAAAACGGGGTGTTTTTACGTGATTTGTTTTTATTACGTGATGAAATCTCTGTAAAACGATTTCGAAAAATATCGTACGTCCGAAAAAGTGGCAAGACGGTCATGTGGAATAAAATTATTGCAATCCCAAGTGTTGTTGGAAGAAGCTGCAGTTTTACATGGTAAGAGAGAAGATAAAGAAAAAGACTAACAGTGAATTCTGTCGAAAGAGATGAAGAACGCACAACATTCAGGAGTACTGGATAAGGTATTACAGTCGCTCCATTTCTGCAGGAGGCTACACCAGAAGTTGTACCGAGACCATTTCCTTGACAGAATCTAAATCATCAAGGATACACAACGTCTTCTGTTGCAGCAAAAATCGTGGAAAAGTATGGATTTAAAGAGGGTCAGGAACTTGGAAAGAAAGAGCAGGGAATGTCTAGCATTGCAAGTAAAGAAGACTAGTAAAAGAAGAGGTATAGTATAGTACACAAAAAGGAACAATTAAGGACGTCTTCTCTGCCTTTGAGTATGTTGCCCCCTTGAAACTCACAAGGAATAAACAAGATGAAACGAGCATTACTGAAATAATGAAGTCATCAAGTAAAGTTGTTTTGCTCAAAAATATGGTTGGAATTTCTTTGGTGCCACGCTTATAGGTAAAGTCATTGTTAAAATGCATATACAGCAATTAGCTGTGATAATTGCATTCAACGAAGAATTATTAGATAAAATTTTTGTTATACTTGTGGTGTGCTACTTCTTAGTACCAAGTATTTATGTGCTTGTGTGTAATCATCATCGGGGATATACAAAGTCATCTGCTGATTGATCATAAACATACAGGGCATACGCGACTATGCACCAGAAAAATACCACACAATCATGGGGATGCAGTAATTGAATATCCGCTCTGATGTTGTCATGATGTAAATATAATACAAATTAAGTTCTCCAATCAAGTTGGTGTATCGCAGAAGCATCTGTTAAATATTTAATACTCCAATAGATGTACTGTTTTTTAACACAAATTTTTGTTATTGACAAGGGTGTTTGTGAATCTTTGTACTAGTGTAAGTGCTTCTTGTGTTTATAGGATATTACTCAATTTTACTGTAAACTGCTTGTTATAGCGAGGTATAAGGTCAAATGCTAAGATTCTGTCTTTTCTTGATATCTCAAGCAATTATACTCTGAGGGTAAAATAAACAGCCAGTGAAGTTTGAATACATATCAAGATCTCTAATCAAGTTGCTGCATCACAACAGCATCTGTTAAATATTAAATACTCCAATAGATGTACTGTTTTTTAACCCAAAATTTTGTTATTGTTGAGGGTCTTTGTGAATCTTTGTAATCGTGTAAGTGCTTCTTGTGTTTAAAGGATTATTTGAAAGTAACATATAACATACTCATGTTCTATCCAGATATAAAGTCAACGCTGGCTCAGAAGGGTCATTTTAATGAAATTACAAAACTATAATTAATCAAATGTTTGCAAGCTCAGGTTTATAATTACATTAAAAAGACTCTTTTCACCCAGCGTTAACTTGATATCTGAATAAAACATGAGAATACTATAAGGTTTTTTCGAAAGAATTTTATTTAAATTTATTTTAAGTGAATTTTCATAATCAATAGGGCTACATAATGGTTTAGGTAAAATTGCAAAAGATTACTTCAAGTAGTTTAAAAGAAAATGGAGTCAATGAAACTTTCAAGTTACCCATACACAAACATTTATTTATTTGAAAGTAACACATAATATACTCATGTTTTATTCAGATCTAAAGTCAACGCTGGCTCAGAAGGGTCATTTTAATGAAATTATAAAACTATAATTAATCAAATGTTTGCAAGCTCAGGTTTATAATTACATTAAAAAGACTCTTTTGACTCAGCGTTGACTTGATATATTAATAAAACATGAGAATATTATAAGGTTCTTTCGAAGGAATTTTTTTAAAATTTATTTTAAGTGAATTTTCATAATCAAATAGGGCTATGTAATGGTTTAGGTAAAATTGCAAAAGATTATTTCAAGTAATTTAAAAGAAAATGGAGTCAATCAAACTTTTAAATTACCCATACACAAATATTTATTTATTTGAAAGTAACACATAATATACTCATGTTTTATCCAGATCTAAAGTCAACGTTGGCTCAGAAGGGTCATTTTAATGAAATTATAAAACTATAATTAATCAAATGTTTGCAAACTCACGTTTTTATTACATTAAAAAGAATATTTTCACCCAGCGTTAACTTGATATCTGAATAAAACATGAGAATACTATAAGGTTTTTTCGAAAGAATTTTATTTAAATTTATTTTAAGTGAATTTTCATAATCAATAGGGCTACATAATGGTTTAGGTAAAATTGCAAAAGATTACTTCAAGTAGTTTAAAAGAAAATGGAGTCAATGAAACTTTCAAGTTACCCATACACAAACATTTATTTATTTGAAAGTAACACATAATATACTCATGTTCTATCCAGATATAAAGTCAACGCTGGCTCAGAAGGGTCATTTTAATGAAATTATAAAACTATAATTAATCAAATGTTTGCAAGCTCAGGTTTATAATTATATTAAAAAGACTCTTTTCACTCAGCGTTGACTTGATATCTGAATAAAACATGAAAATATTATAAGGTTCTTACACAAAAATTTTAAGTGAATTTTCATAATCAAATAGGGCTACATAATGGTTTAGGTAAAATTGCAAAAGATTATTTCAAGTAATTTAAAAGAAAATGGAGTCAATCAAACTTTCAAATTACCCATACACAAATATTTATTTATTTGAAAGTAA
The DNA here is from genome assembly GCA_949152435.1 of Gastracanthus pulcherrimus. NCBI lineage: Eukaryota > Metazoa > Arthropoda > Insecta > Hymenoptera > Pteromalidae > Gastracanthus > Gastracanthus pulcherrimus. Next base: position 122,981,107 of record OX424575.1, on the reverse strand, counting down.
CACATAATATACTCATGTTTTATCCAGATCTAAAGTCAACGTTGGCTCAGAAGGGTCATTTTAATGAAATTATAAAACTATAATTAATCAAATGTTTGCAAGCTCAGGTTTATAATTACATTAAAAAGACTCTTTTCACCCAGCGTTAACTTGATATCTGAATAAAACATGAGAATACTATAAGATTCTTTCGAAGGAATTTTATTTAAATTTATTTTAAGTGAATTTTCGTAATCAAAAAGGCCTACATAATGGTTTAGGTAAAAAAGCAAAAGAATACTTCAAGTATTTTAAAAGAAAATGGAGTCAATGAAACTTTCAAGTTTCCCATACACAAACATTTATTTATTTGAAAGTAACACATAATATACTCATGTTTTATTCAGATCTAAAGTCAACGCTGGCTCAGAAGGGTCATTTTAATGAAATTATAAAACTATAATTAATCAAATGTTTGCAAGCTCAGGTTTATAATTATATTAAAAAGACTCTTTTCACTCAGCGTTGACTTGATATCTGAATAAAACATAAGAATATTATGAGGTTCTTTCAAAAAAAAAAATTTTTTTAATTTATTTTAAGTGAATTTTCATAATCAAATAGAGCTACATAATGGTTTAGGTAAAATTGCAAAAGATTACTTTAAGTAGTTTAAAAGAAAATGGAGTCAATGAAACTTTCAAGTTACCCATACACAAACATTTATTTATTTGAAAGTAACACATAATATACTCATGTTCTATCCAGATATAAAGTCAACGCTGGCTCAGAAGGGTCATTTTAATGAAATTATAAAACTATAATTAATCAAATGTTTGCAAGCTCAGGTTTATAATTACATTAAAAAGACTCTTTTGACTCAGCGTTGACTTGATATCTTAATAAAACATGAGAATATTATAAGGTTCTTTCGAAGGAATTTTTTTAAAATTTATTTTAAGTGAATTTTCATAATCAAATAGGGCTATGTAATGGTTTAGGTAAAATTGCAAAAGATTATTTCAAGTAATTTAAAAGAAAATGGAGTCAATCAAACTTTTAAATTACCCATACACAAATATTTATTTATTTGAAAGTAACACATAATATACTCATGTTTTATCCAGATCTAAAGTCAACGTTGGTTCAGAAGGGTCATTTTAATGAAATTATAAAACTATAATTAATCAAATGTTTGCAAACTCACGTTTTTATTACATTAAAAAGACTATTTTCACCCAGATATTTTACCTACAATATAAATTAAAAGAAATATGTTATTACCAAAATAAGACGTTCAATTATGAATGTTATGAATACGCTACAATTAAAATAGTAAACTTAAACTAATATTCTATTTAAAAAATAATATAGTTTAAAATATTTCCATTTTTTACTAATTCTGATAATCTCAAATGAACGCTAAAGAAATTAATGAATTCGATTAATAAACTGGCAAGTATTGTATTTTTATTTGTATATCAATTTCCTTATTTTATTAATTAGTATGAAGTATACAAATTATTTAAAAAATATTATAGTTTAAAATATTTCTATTTTTTACTAATTCCGATAATCTGAAATAAACGCTAAAGAAATTAATTAAATCGATTAATAAATTGAAAAGTATTATATTTTTATTTGTAAATGAATGTCGTTTTGTTATGAATTAGTATAAAGTATACAAATTAATAATACCTTTCAAATTTAATATTGTAAGACACTAAATTTGACATAAATACATGTTGATAAGAAATAGGTCAAAAAGTCGAACCTCAAACACTGATCTATAATACTCTCGCTACATTACACTCGCGTTACATGAAGTAGGCATATGGAAATTCATTTCTATTATAGGTAAGCTAACTGATACTTTTTGAAATCAAGCCAATATAATATTACGGACAAACAGTTTATACCTTATCTAGGGCTCAGCTTGCTACCATCGTTAATTACTACGAACCTTAGGTAACTCGAGCACTGTTGGAGGTTATTTTTCCCAAACTCGAGCAATATTCCACGTTTAACTGTAGTTCAATATAAAATATAGTGCATTGACGGTCTCTTTAATTTCTACGTATGATTTTGCTAACTTCTTTTACTTAGAAATATTACCTTCTATTCTACGAACACCGTAAACTTCGAGCCGACGGGTCCGTCAAGTATGTTCATAATTATACGTAGAAATTAAAGAGACCGTCAATGCACTATATTTTATATTGAACTACAGTTAAACCTGGAATATTGCTCGAGTTTGGGAAAAATAACCTCCAACAGTGCTCGAGTTACCTAAGGTTCGTAGTAATTAACGATGGTAGCAAGTCAGAGCGCTAGATAAGGTATAAACTGTTTGTCCGTAATATTATATTGGCTTGATTTCAAAAAGTATCAGTTAGCTTACCTATAATAGAAATGAATTTCCATATGCCTACTACATGTAACGCGAGTGTAATGTAGCGAGAGTATTATAGATCAGTGTTTGAGGTTCGACTTTTTGACCTATTTCTTATCAACATGTATTTATGTCAAATTTAATGTCTTACAATATTAAATTTGAAAGGTATTATTAATTTGTATACTTTATACTAATTCATAACAAAACGACATTCATTTACAAATAAAAATATAATACTTTTCAATTTATTAATCGATTTAATTAATTTCTTTAGCGTTTATTTCAGATTATCGGAATTAGTAAAAAATAGAAATATTTTAAACTATAATATTTTTTAAATAATTTATATGCTTCATACTAATTAATAAAATAAGGAAATTGATATACAAATAAAAATACAATACTTGCCAATTTATTAATCGATTTCATTAATTTCTTTAGCGTTCATTTGAGATTATCAGAATTAGTAAAAAATGGAAATATTTTAAACTATATTATTTTTTAAATAGAATAGTAGTTTAAGTTTACTATTTTAATTGTAGCGTATTCATAACATTCATAATTGAACGTCTTATTTTGGTAATAACATATTTCTTTTAATTTATATTGTGGGCACCCTGGTAGAAAATTAATCTAGAACTATGTAGATCTATCTAGTTTTCCATGGGAATAATCGAGGGCCTCGATAAAACTAGATAATTTTCTACCAGGGTAATAATGAAACTAATACTTGCCAAGATTTTACTTTTTAGAAAGGTATTTTTTATAGATTATATATTTCTTTAATATTGAAGTAAACAATTAAGTATTATCTCTTTATACCTTGGATTACATTTCGTATACCTACTTTTACCATCAACAACTTATATTTCTATATCTAATTTTTAGAATACAATGACTTACCTAAACATTTTTTTTGTTAAATCCATTTTAGTTTTCTTTAAATTCAATTACTCACACAGTTCGCAATATTCTAATTTATCTGAATTTATTTTCTCTATAAATAATATACATTAGTGTGCGAAAATATAATCTAAAAAATCTGTGATTATATGTTTTCCAACCCTTTTTTTTCATTCCAACCTCATAACTCTACATAACACTTTTACTAGATAATTAAAAGTACTTTACTCCTTTTTACTTAATCGCGACGTTTCTTATTATTGACATTATACCTTTTTCATTCTTAATGTTTCTGCAATATGCTTTTCATGCTTTCGTCAAACGTAAAATAAATTACGTATTTTTAGGATTTTATTTAGTATTATTAAACACTGTCAAAAATCAAAATAAAATATCTATATGTAATTTGTATGCCCTTGAATAAGAATGGTACGATAAACCCTTCCTAATACTCCTATAACTAGTCAATTCCAAATCGATTCGTAGAATTAATGCATGAATTCACCACTATCTTTAATTATTTCATCTTATCAATTACATAGGAATAAAAGCAGCATTTGTAAACTAATCAAATCTTTCAATTAATTTGTTTGGCAAAGGATTAGTAATTTAAAAAAATAATACAAAGAAAATTATTGGATTGTATTTTATTATAAAATATATCATAATTATCGACACCTGAGAGTGTCAAATAAATGTTTTAGTAATTAAGTAACGCTTTCATTTTAAAGTGTAATTTAATTTATCTAGAAAATCAGCACATAATTTAACTTAGAATAATACACTTTCTATAAACTATTCCAATGAAAAGAGAAATAAAAATAAAATGAATATACATACAGGGTGGGCCATTTTAATCTCCGCACCTAAGTTTCTCCGTTCCTAAGCGTGGTATCGAAAAAAAGTTGAGACAAAAGTTCACAAGGTAGTAAACATCAGTACCCCTACCAATATCCTCCTTGCTGAATCAAAACTTGTATCTATACACGAAAGAACTAAAAATTTATGCTTAAACTACTTATGCAAAACAATTTCAAATTCAAGTCTACCTGTAAATAAAGCTATAAATAGCTCTTTTCACATATTTAAAAAAAGAAAGAAAAAAATAATGCTCCTATGCTGTATTGATCAAATATACACCTTAAAAGATGAAATCAAAATTCAACGACACTATAATCTCTATCTCACAGAATACGATATTGTTATATCTAACCTTGAAGTAGACACTGAATTCGGAAAAACTCTACGACAAACGGCTGATCCAAATAGGTTACTTGAAAAATTCATTAAAAAAAATGACGCGATTGCAATTTTTACAGATGGTAGCAAATCAATCAATGGTACGAGTATATCAGTAGGAGCAGCTTGCTTTTCTTTTGACTTAAACACTTCTATTCAAAGAAGTATTAACAATAATGCGTCAATTTTCACAGCCGAATGCATTGCATTAAATGATGCACTAGACCTGGCTACAAATTGCACAAACACAAATGTAATCGTTTTCACTGATTCCTTAAGTGCATTACAAACAATAAAATCCTCAAAACTTAACATTAAATTAAATCACTATATTTATGAAATCAAAAGAAAAATTTGTGAATTTACAAAAAAAAATACCAACCATTTTAAAGTTAAGCTAGTTTGGATCCCTGCACATATAGGAATCAATGGAAATGAACGGGCTGACCAACTTGCTAAAGCAGCTACAAATAATCCTTATTGTAAAGATTTCCACATTCCTTTCTCTGACTTACGCCAGAAATTTAAACAAACTTCCAAATGCAATACAGAAAAAATGATTACTGAAATGGGCAAAAAAAAAGGTGTAGACTATTTTCAAAATTTTTACACTCTAAAAAATAAACCCTGGTTTGAAAAAAGTAATTTTAATCGGGCAAATATTGTCATGATAAACAGATGTCGAGCTAACCATTATAATCTCGCTGCATCTCTGGCTCGCATCAGCATAATTAGTGATCCTAACTGTACATGCAATACAAACATACAAGACCTCGATCACATACTTTGGCAATGCCCACTTTATGAAACACAACGACAAAACCTTGTAAGCGACCTCAGTAAATTACATATCTACCTACCTAATAAGAGCTCATCTATACTTGTTGATACGCGGCCTTCTGTATACAAAACTCTGTACAAATTCTTTTGTAACTGTAAGTTAAACTTATAATGTTATACATAAACACGCTATACTTTGTAATCAGACTGTATATCTAATCTATGTAATGCTAAAAAACCTCGTATGAGGTTAATAAAGCTTAAATTAATAAAAAAAAAAAAAAAAAAAAGTTGACAAGGGCAATGGGGGTCAAACATTGGTGACCTTGAACTTAACCTTGAACTTGATCTTCAAGGTTATTTCAAGGTCAACTTAATTTTTTTAAATGGAAACCCCTAATTTTTGTCCCGGAATTGAAAAGAGCGAAAAATTTTACATCGAAAATGTCTTTGAGAAAATTTTGTTTTGTGACCTTAGAGAGGTCAAAAATCAAGGTCAAACGTCTGAAAACGATAATATGCTTTTTTTCTGAATTATTACGGCTTTCTGGTCGAAGCAAATAACCTCTCTACCTCAAACATTAATCACAAGTACCTTACTTTGTTTCGTGACCTTCTGGTTTCATAATTATATTAGGTCGTTTAATTTTACGGTCGAATACTGGAGAAGGAGATTTTCACTAAATTGAATTCTACTAAGTCATTGGGTCCAATGTTAAGGCCAAATACATATTTTAACTCAAATTCTTGAAATTTAAAGTTATATAAAACTAATTTTATTAATTAAGATTTTGACAAATTTACAACTACCTATTATAAAAGGTTTAAATAAATAAAACAAGGCTTAACCGGGCTCGAACAACAAAAACAATTGGGGTTGATACATCCAATACACGCCGCTTGAAAATTTACGTTAGAATATATAAAACTATCAACTGTATATATATTCACAACTGGTGATGGAACTTTTGGGACGAATCAATGGTATAAATATAATTAATATATATTACTAACCGCTTTATATATACAAAAAAATAATAAATAAAAAATTAAAAAATAATAAAATACAAAACAATATAACAAAGGTCTTCATTGAACTCAATTTAAATTCCGTCTTTATGGACACAATTTTTTTTTTATTTTTCATTGTTTTAATTTTCATGATATGTATATAGATAATAAAAATCATAAACTTAAGAACAGCTTATATTAATAATTACATTTAATAAAAATCAAAACGAATACAACGAATACAATTATATATGTAATATATCTTCTGAAGTTATATATACTTAAAATTATGCTGCCAAAAACTTATAAGGTCACGGTACTAACTGACTTTTAAGGCCCAAGAGAAAATATAAAAATATATTATTAATTATTTAAATTTTAAACAATCCGGTAGCATATTAAATCACTCTTAACATGACTTATGATACGCTTAATACGTACTGTAAACACTTCGGGTCGATTGGATATGCATTGCATTCATTTACGGTATAGAGATTCATCAAATATTACCATCATTTTAGAAAAAGCTTGAGTTTATATACAAAAAAAAAATTGTTTAGATTTAAATAAATGAATTCAAAATATATTGTCTTTTTTACTACAAAATGACAAAGAATAATATATGACCTTTAAACCGATATAAATGGAATATATGTTCGCAGTAACCTGTACACAATAAATGAGTACACCATCTTTAAAATCTGATGTGAAAATCTGCATTGTGATTGATTTTAGATTTTTCTTATAATTTCCAAAGCTTTCAAAGTTATCTTATTTACGGAAAGATCAACATATTTTAATATAAATTCAAAATCTAAAATTTTTTCTTTATACATTTCAAAATACAGTCAATTTAAGTGAGAAATAAACTATAATACTGCGCCAATAAGTTTTTATGTACAGTAGGTTACAAATTGAATCAATAATTGTATCGAAACAGTTAAATAACTAATGTTTTAGTACAAAATAAAATATATCGCCAAAGCTGTTGATTTCTACTAATAACACGTTTGCATTAAAATTTAGAAAAAAAATCTGTTTAAATAATAAATGCTACTGACGGGAATGTAACAAATCTAATACAAATCAATTTTATATCACTCAGATATCGATATAACTTATGTAAAGGAAAGTGAACCCTTTCAACCTAATATAATCATTTTATTTGTAAAAATTGACTCAACAATTCGCTGCGAGTTAACCAAATTATTTATTTTGTCTACGTTTCGAATCCCTTTTTTGGATTCCTTCTCAAGGCTATAAAAAATATAAAATTTACAAAAGTAAAAAATTATGAAAATTACAAAAACATTTATAAAAATGATGAGCAAAATTTAACCTACCATGTCTAAAGAACGGCTAGTTACTGAGTGGCATATTGTTAATAATACTATAGCAATATAGTTGCTATGAGCCAGTAACAGTTACAAATTGGCAACTAAATAGGGAAAAAATATTTTATTTTTAAATATAAATTTTCAAGAAAAGTCCACAATTATTAATAACAACAATATTTTATTTAACTTATTATTAAAACTTACGTGTGTCTAACCAATAATGTAACAAACACCCACGAGTGGTATTGGATCGGCAGGCGATGGAAAGCCCGATCTTGGTGTTTCACCACTCGAGGGTGGACCGACAGTGAAGTGGTGAGTTCGCGGAAAGCAAGGCAATACGTTAAAATTAGAAAAAACCGCGGAGAAGGGGAAACAATCGAAAAGGAGAGGGAATCAACTGTAAGCGCTCGTGTTTATGCGACGCGCACACACATGATGGAAGAGGCAGCACCCACGAGTATATTGGTGATCTCGTGCACCAACACATACATATGTACGTACCTGTAGACACACACACAACCAACGCATCGTGTCGCGGGGGTTCCTCTTAGGAAGACCAGCTGAGCGCGAGTTCATCGCTCGCAGCAGTGCGGCAGCTTCTCCGTGTAAAACAGTAATAGTACAACATCAAGTGTCACAAACAGAGGTTAATAAACAAAATCGGAGTTAACTTTCAAAATTCAATAAAATCACTTTTTATGTTTTTTTAATAAATTAATGGAGATTTATATAAATTAATTAAATTTCTAGTGTCTTCTATCCTATTCATCGTGTTATCATGATAAAAAATATTGAGGACTTCTGAGAATTGTCTTTTTCTGCTATTGTTTTCTATATCTATAATTTTAAATGAATCAAAATTGATTGAATGTTTTGTTTTGTCAACGTGGACCGCTAGAGCTGAAGTTGCAATTCTGTTATTTAATACATCTCTTTTATGTTCACCTCTTCTAATTCCACATTTACGTTCTGTAAGTCCTATATATGTAGCTGGGCAATCCTTACAATCTACTTTATATACAACGTTACAAATCTCTAATTTGTTTAGTCTGTCTTTACCTAATTTTATCATGTCGTTGAAACGATTAATGGTGCAAGTAATGGGGATGATGTTATGTGTATGTAAAACCTGGTTAATATTATTAGTTAAGTTTTTAATGAAAGGAAAAACTATTATTGGTTTTCTGAGATCTATGTTTTCACTAAAGTTGTTATTATTGTTATTGGTGTTATTAATTTTGTTATTGATGTATCTTATTCTTTTATCTATGTATTTATTAATAAAATTAATAGGATAATTATTAGCTAATAGAAGTTTAGTGATTAAATGTATGTTGTCTTTATGAAATGAGGAATGTGATAGTAAGATACTTTTATCGGTTAAATTGTAGATGATGGCTATTTTTGTGAGAGAGATGCAAAATTAATATACCGGCCGGATGCTGTATTTTTTCTATACCAGTTTGTTATTGGAGTATTATCTGGGACTCTCGTAATTTCTAAATCTAGGAAACTAATTTTATTATTGACTTCTTTTTCTACAGTAAATTGTAAGGAGGTGTTTTATTGGTTAAAAGTATTTATTATTTTGTCAATTTTATTAAATTTAGCAATTAAAAAGCAATCATCCACGTACCTTTTAAAGAATAAAATATTATTTTTAAGTAAATTTAAGCTGCGTGTTTCTAACATTTCTAAGACTTTCAATCTAATATAATCATTTTACGATAATATACGTATACGTATTACACTTCAATTGTTTTATTTATATATATATATTTTTTTTTATATTTTCCTCTAAACTCTTTTACGTTCAAAGTTATCACTTTTCTAAATATTTACGTCAATTAACCTAGAAAATTATTAACCTTATCTTACAATCATAATCGCTATATTAGGTTCTGCCTTTATTATTCCATACTGTTAAAAATGCAACTTTCACGTTACCGAATAAGCAAGATGACTAAAATAAAAATATTATACGATAGTTCAAGGGTATTAATAAAAAATAAATTTTTATCAACTACTATATATTTCCATCAAAATTCATATTATGAATAATGTTGCGTCAACAACCACAACTATACACCAAACTTTACAACTATCAAGTTAACGTACCCAACTTAATAACTTCGAATAAATCATAGATACAAAAGAGGCATAGAAATACTACGTTACCGAAACCAGAATTTTATTATTAAATTTTTTTATTACACTTTTTTTATTTTTATTATTTCATTTTTTTATTTTTATTATTTCACTTTTTTAATTTTTATTATTTCATTTTTTAATTTTTATTATTGCATTTTTTTAATTTGTATTATTTCATTCTTTTAATTTTTATTATTTCATTTTTTAATTTTTATTATTTCATTTTTTTAATTTTTATTATTCAGTTTTTTTAATTTTCATTTTTTAATTTTTTTAATTTTTATTATTTCTTTTTTTAAATTTATATTATTTCATTTTTTTATTTTTATTATTTCATTTTTTTAATTTTTATTATTTCATTTTTTTAATTTTTATCATTTCATTTTTTTTAATTTTCATTTTTTAATTTTTTTAATTTTTATTATTTCTTTTTTTAAATTTATATTATTTCATTTTTTTATTTTTATTATTTCATTTTTTTAATTTTTATTATTTCATTTTTTTAATTTTTATCATTTCATTTTTTTAATTTTAATATTTTATTTTTATGTTCTATCTTCAATGAAATTTTCGTATTACAACAAGCTTCATAATTTCTAATAATAGCTTATAAATGTTCTATCTCCTACAACCGATCCTAAGAATCCATTTCTACAATAATAACTCACAAAGCAACAAGATAAGAGCTTATTAAATCACTCGGCATGGAGAAAAGATGAAGAATTTTATCAACTGATGAAAAAGGACAACTTCCACAAAATCCCAAGGTTTATGGCTTTCAATATTCAACTACTCATTCCACCGATAGTGGACAAAACTTATTGGAGAACTCCTAATCGTTGACTTAACTGTAGTAGGTCAGATATGTGGGCTTTTCAGAAAAACACTCTGTACTCTAACGCACGATGGAGAAAAATGTACAACGAACAAAATTGTACGATTAATCTTGTAAAACAATATCAAGGTTTGACCATAATAGCTGTCATCAATTTAATCGGATCACGAGATTCTTATAGAAAATAATAATTTTACGAGAAAAGGACAACATTACGTAAGTCCTCATATTCACATTATCTGACTTTATATTTTGAAAGTCTCCACTTGAACAACAGCTGCATTAACTAATAGAAATAGGATAAAAATATCCTATTCCTGAACCTTTTATAATTTTCTGAACCTGCTTAAAATGCTTAATACCTCTTCTAAAATTCAAAGAACTAAATCGTAACCGTTTAGACGCTATCTTAGAGACTATGAAGGTATTTTTATGATAATTAAAATTTTTTTTATTTATGATACATTTGTACAACATAAAGCAATTAATGAAATTCTTGATTCAGATAAAAAATGTCTTTGCCTCCAAGAAACCACTGAATAATGTCAGAAAAATGTTTTCCAATTCCACTCCATTTCCACTCTTGATATTTACTTTATTATTATACCCCTAAAAAACATGTTTCCACCACAAAATCTCTGTTTAGCGTCCGCAATATTCCAGTGTCCATATATGTCTCCTTTGGCGTTAATAGGTTAACACAAAAATCAATTTAAAAAAATGGTCCGTCCGATAATTTTGATTTCGATCGTAAAGTGTTTATATAGTGCAATACTGCAATAATCTACAAAAATATTCCATTTTGTTTCACTTTTCATTTAAAACTACTTCAGCCGCACCGTGACCCGTGTCGTACCAGCAAGGGAAATCGTAGAAAAATTGATTATAGAAATCCATAAGTTATATGGACATATAGACCTGAATAAATGTTTAAAAATCTTTTCGGAATCATTTTTCTTTTCAAAAATAAAAAAACTCGCAGCTCGCCTCCTTAGGGTATGCGATTTATACAAAACAAAATAGACCTATACAAAGATTACTGCTGCTGAAACTTGCCCTATAGTGCCTAAAGGTCAAATGGATTTATTATCAGTAAATCACAGTAGACTTCTGTGGGTCTTTGCCGACAAGTAGGGGACGAACTAAGCATATATTGGCGGTTTTTGACATAGTCACTAAATATGTAGCGTTATATCATATTCGGAGTGCATATACCAGAACCACCCTCGGTAAGATCTTCAACGATTGGATACCAAAGTATGGAAAACCAACAAGGATTCAATCTGACCACGGTACTCAGTTTACTGCCAAAGGATGGCTTAGTCGTCTCAAATCTAAAGGGATCAAACCCATCTTTTCAGCTATTCGGCACCCCAAAGTAATACAGTGGAAAGGGTGAATAAGGAAATAGGTAGGTTATTTCTCTCCCTCACCGCTACTAAATATAAGGCATGGGCAAATTGGACCCCTTTTATTGAAGGGTGCATGAATCAGGTTCATCACCAGACTACGGAATTCACCACCTTAGAATTACAGTTAAATTTAAGAACAAAGAGATTTTGGGAAAAGTTGGTGAACCTTCCCTCTCGTGAAGACTTACCATGTATCAAAATGGTAGAGTTAGTAAACAACTGCATTAAGAAAAAAGAGGAACAGCGGGCGGATAAAAATAATGCATCACATAATCATGTTTCACACAAATAGAATGAATATGTTTGGTACAAGCATATAATATATCGGGTGCTCTTTAAAATATATGTGCAAAATTTCTTGCCATTTATGAGGGTCCATATTACATTCGAGGGTGTTTAATGACTCGACCTACGAAGTTATTTATCCGAAAATGGGAATATCCCGAGGGGATTTACATTTTACAGCTCTTCAGACATGCTATGTCTACGACAATATAGAGGAGGAAGCTAAAAAGGTGTCTGGTTCGCCAGATAACCTGGCTGGAGAAACGAATAAACGCCCTGCAGTGGGAGCTGGCTCAGTCAGAGGAGAAGGAGGATGAAATGTACCACCTCTATCGCCCGGAGCAGCCATATCAGACATCACCTCATCCGCCATAGTAATCACGCCCCCACCTCCAACTCCTGAGGAAATAAGGTAACGGGAGGAAAGAGAGACGAAACAAGGAATTCGTACGTAAATATGGCCTACAAAGGGCCAAGGAAAGTTCAGTCATATAAGAACAAGACGTATTGGAAATTACCACAGCCAATGATTGACGCTTAATATAATATACTTATTTTTTAGTATATATATTGTGACGTGTATTTCACGTCCCAATAATATTAAATACGGGCAGTCAATCGCGACCGAGTCACCCGTCACCACAGCCGAGCATTTTTTATATTAAATAATATTGTTATTAATGGGGGGATTGTTATTTATTTGTTGAGGGAATGAGGATAAGGAGTCACGACCGAGAAAGGCCGCAGACCGGCACACACGCGCACACACCCATACCGGCGGCACCAGCTGATCGCCGCAGCGACGACTGCTCGGAGCGAGCAACGGCGACGAGTCTACACACACATGCACAGCACCAACATCACTGCACACTGTACGCGCGACCCTCTCTCTCTCGCTTGCTCTTTCTTTCTCGCCTCTCGAGGATGATGAGCCGCTGCCCGCGCACACACATACACACACGCGCGCGCGGCCGCCCTCTCTCCCGATGCATGCAGACGCGGAAGAAGAGAGGACACAGAGGCAGCGGCGGCTTCCTCGAAGCACACCATCTCGGCTGTAGCCACGAGAGAGAGAGAGAGAGATATACCGACTCGGCTGTCGGCAGAGGGGAGAGCTAGCAGCCGCCGCGCCGCGAGCCGCATGAAGCTGCCGGCCTCTCCTAGCGTAGGCCGATGCGCACACGTCGCCGCTGCCAACTGTGTTGGTCCGGCAGCGACAAAACCGAAAGCGCCCGATATAGATATACACGCCGGGTTGCCCGCGCGTGTATATCTAGCAATTCATATTGCCCGCGCTGCGTGGACAGGGCAGTATTCGCGGAGCGAGTCAATGAGGATTAGCGACTAAAATCACCGCTGACTTGGCCTTGATTTTTGCATCTAGGGAAAATCAAGGCCAATCACCGTAAAGAAAAGGGCGGAAGCAACAAGTGTTTGAGCTGAAGTTGTGCGAGAAGAAAAGCCAAAATTTTGGAAGAGATTTCCGCCCTCTCCGATTTTGAATATTGCCTGCCCGCCCGTCAGCCAAGTTAGACGTACATTGCGAGATCGACTGCCCGCCCGTCGTAGCTTTCGGACGCACGTCGCGCGCACCTCTCACGTTTTTTTGTAAGACCGCGAGGACATCATCGGCGAGGAGAAAAGAGTAGTGGTGGTTTGGCGAGAGTAGACTAGAGGAGCGCTACGAGAAAATCGGCAGGATTTCCTTGGTCGCGCAGGAGATTCGAGACGCGCGCTAAAGGAGACCAGAGGGATTTCTCGGGCCACTCGGGGTTCGCGAATTAGTAGCGACCACGAGGCAACGACGTCGAGACTTCTAGCGCGGCGACTACAGTCAAGCGACGGTGAGTTGGACTAGTAATTGTCGAGCGACCCTCGCCACTCCTCGGAGTCGGTAATTTATATTATTCTATATTAAATATACCTAATTATAATAAACGCTTTCCGGCATTTACGCGAATTGGTGGTGTGGCACCAACGAGGAATCAGTGCGCGGCGCGAGAGGTACACTACGTAAGATATCGATAAAGGGGGAAATTAGAAGATTCGTAGGGGAAATTCAAGGGGGTTGTTATTTGTTATTAAGCTCGGGGAAAACGTGGTGATTCGGTCGTCGCGGGAGGGCTAGGGTAGCCATTTTGTATAGCGACCGGTAGTAATAAGAAATAATTGTAAATTGGCGACCGGTATTATTATTCGACGATTAGAAATAAAGCTTAAGTGTATTTAAAGAGAAATTTATGAGTGTTTATTATAAATTTATTAATTCCTGATTTTTCCTCTTCACGGAACTTCCTCTGGGAAAGGGCTCGTGCCGAGTTAGCCGCGCTTTACCTGGCGCCCATTAACTTAGAAAATTTGGTAAAGTGTCGAGATAATAAGCCATAGTAACCTCCACGTTACAAATGACGTACCGACGGGGGCTTAGTGAATCAGGAAAAAACAGGAAAAATAGCGACAGAATAAATTAAATAAAACTAATAAATATTAGTTAAGAGAGTTCGGGAAAAATCGGAAATTTTTTTTTACACAGTGCCAGAGCCAGCGAAAGTGCAGCGACTAAAACGTTTTTTTTGTGTCGTATGAAAATTTAAGTAAAGTGCAAAAATTATTTTTTGTGTGTTTAAGGAATTTATAAGTAGGACTTAGAAAATTTTTCACTTGAGCTATTGGGTTATAAATGGGACTTTGAAATTTTTTCACTTGAGCTATTGGATTATAAATTTTCACTTGGGTAATCGACTAATAAATTTTTCGAGTTTGATAATTTTCCGGAAAAATTTTTTGATTTTTTTTGAGAATTTTCCGGAAAAATTTTTTGATTTTTTTTGAGAATTTTCCGGAAAAAATTTTTTTTTTTTTGAGAATTTTCCGAAATTATTTCTTGAAAATTTTCCTATTTTGAGAATTTTCCGGAAAATTTTTTGTTTTTTTTTAGATTTTCCGAAATTATTTTTTGAAAATTTTTTGATTTTGAGATTTTTCCGGAAATTTTTTTTGGATATTTTTGAGAATTTTCCGAAATTATTTTTTGAAAATTTTTCGATTTTGAGAAAATATCGATTTTTTTAAGGGTTTTTGTTGAAAAAATTGTTTTTTGGATTTAAGAGATTTTTTTTTATATTCTTGAAAATTTTTCGAAAATTTCTGAGCGATTTATTGAGGGTTTTCACAGTTTGGGTGCGTAGTAAAGAAAATTTTCGTTACAATTGGGACCTTTCGTAGGATTCTTTTTGAGTATTGAAAATTTTCTTCGGTTATTGGAGGAAGCTTGTAGCGATCTCTAAAGAAAATAGCGAATTACCAGTGTAAGCGGAAGGCTGCGGTGACGCACTGTATATAATAGCGATAAATACAGAAGGTGGGGAAAATAGGAGACAAATTCAGAAAATCTTTGTTGGGGATTTAGTGAAAATTAAGTAATGAGTTAGAGTGATAGATAAATTAATTTGTGTGTAATTTTCTGAATTCTGACCTATTTTTCAAGTCTCCTCAACGACTTTAAAGTAGTAGAGTAGGAGTCACACCACCGTATAGGGAAAATTCATTTTGCGAACACCTCCACAAAATATTATTTGCTGTGCTACTACCCCCAAATCGATTAGTAAGAACGATTTATAATTTAGTTAAGAATAAAATTTTTCTAACAACTACTGGAAATTGGGTATAAAAATACAACAACTAAAGTTATTGTATTTTATATTATAACTACTGTGTCAAAGGAAAAATTGATTATTACATATATTTATATTTATTTAATTGTATTGGGAATTATTTACTGAAAATTGATTGCGACCAAGAAGAAACCTCAGATTATTACTCCAGCTATAAACAAGAAGAGAAGACCAAGAACTACTGAAGACTGAATAGCGACTTTATTAGATTCGCGTCAGGGCATTTCAGCAGCTACTCAAGAGCTAGGCAAACAAATTTCGAGTAGGCATTTTCAGCTAAAGAAACCGATAAAGAAGACCTGAAGAAAAGAAGCTATTTTTCTTTGTTTTATCTCCTTTTGTCCCTTTAGCAAAAGTAAACAGACGGTAATCTCCAGAGTAACATACATATATAAATATATATATTATTATTATAAATCATTATAAAAATTGAAAATTAGTGACACAGTAGTTAGGCAGGAAAATTGTCCCGTAAAAGAGTTAAGACTGATTCCTTTATTAGCGACCTCTCCATTCACGTGCACCAGGTATTGCAAGTTAAATCCCCGTCTTTGAAAAGATTCCAAAGACTTGGGCGGGCCCTCCCAACATAGCGAATACTGCAGTAACTGTAGAGTGTAACTAGCGACCAAACCGCTGTTTTTTTGTTTCTTCCCTTAGTGTACGAGTAGAGTAAAAAATGAACACAAGACAAGCAGCAAAGAAGGATCCGCGCATACGCCAGCGCATGGCAGTATCAAGTAGAATAAATGGGATGGACCCGAGCGAACTAATAATAATTCTAGATCAGATGGGACTTAGCATATCTGGGACAACAGCCCAACTTAGAGACAGACTCTTGCGGGCAAGTATAAGGATAGTGGAACCAGGTGCAGCAATAAATTGGGTTACAGTATTGGATGAGAGACCATGGGATCAAGTACCAGCAACATCGGCGGCCATAATGCGAGAGGAATCTTTTGAACAAATACCTCAAAAGAAGAAAAGAGGTAGGAAGCCTAAGAGAGCGACCAAAGAAGTAGAGTTGCAAAGCACAGAAACAGAGTATAGCCAAGAAGAGGGACAGACAATCACTGAGCAGATTCAAGAAGTCACAAAACATTAAGAAATGACCGATGTACCAGTAGTTACGCTAGAAACGATAAGCAAAGCGACCACCACTATCACTACGACGACACCAGTTCGTACACGGGGACCAACGGATAGCTTCGCGATGCAGATGGTGTCTGCAAACACACGACCAAGAGTGCAAACAGGGTTTCCACCGCAACTCTTAGCAATGAGCAGTCATACACAGTTGGCATATACTCCGGGACTAATGAAGATGATACCAACCGGCTACCAATGGAGGCTGCCAGAGTCACTTTTCCATTATACAGGAAATCATCCATCACCGGATTCCAGTACGGGAACTCCCGTGGTACCAATGATCCAGAGACCAATACAATTGATTACATCAGCGTCAACGGCTTCGGAACCAACGTTACCTTCGATGCCAACCACCGCAGCGCCGTCGGTCACACGACCTCCTGCAATGGCACAAGCAACGAACGTCGGGGCCGGTCCGGGGACTAGTCAGAGGGGACAACCCCTAGCAAGAAGTGACAATCCGACAGGAACATCACAAAGCCAAACGCCACTGCAGGGGATAAACCCGAACGACAGTATTCAATATATTAGACAAGTAAAACATAGAGACCCCATAGCCAGTAACCCAAGAAATGGGAACTCAACAGACAGTAGCGACGTGAGCAACAAAGAAGATGAGAATCGAGAAGAAGATGCCATTCCACGAGGGCAGGACCATACGAACGGCTACTGCAGGAGTTTGAACATCTGAAAATGGCACAACATAGACCAATTCTCCTCCGAGAACCGGTATACGCGCCACAACCTCCAGTAGTTCCACCTCCGGTAGCAAACTCACAGGATTACGTAGACACTCCGACACCACCGAGGGGATCTCAAGAGAGAAGAGAGCGACCCAGGAATCACGAAGTGACAGAGATTCGGAGTCCTAAGGTGAACACCGTTCGTAGGCCAACAGACCAGCAAACCGAAGTATCAAAACAGAGAAGAGGAGAACGAAAGCGACTGTCATCGAGTAGCTCGGAAAGTAGCGTACTAGACCGAAGATCAGTAAAGAAGAGAGATAGCCGTAAAGTGAAAAACCGTAGATATAGGAGTTCGAGTAATAGTACCACAAGTAGCGACGGTAATACGACGTCATCAGACTCAGATAGCGACCACAATAAAAGAAGTAGAAAACACAGGAGAGGCCACAAACGGAACCAGTCGATATCGACTAGCGATTCGGAATATGAAGATAAGAAAATGAAACAAAAAAATAGAAAAAGTCATTCGAATACAGATATAGCGGGGAAGAATGTTAAAATATTGCAGAGCTGGAACCTAAAGTTCAATGGGGAAGATAAGGAGCCAGAGGAAATTTTGGACCGGCTGCAGGATTGCAAAGCAAGCCTAGCCATGAGCGACAGGGAGCTGTTGAATGCTTTACCATCGATCTTTTCGAAAAATGCTAGCAGATGGTATTGATCAAAGCGACCGGACCTAAAATCATGGAAAGACTTTAAAAAAGCGTTCAGAAGGCAGTATTTGGGTCACAGAGATGAAGAAGACACGATGACGGACTTACGGAACCGATCGATGGCAAAAGGAGAAAAGATTGCCAATTATATATCCTGCGTGAAATACATTGTCGACCACTTTAAGCGACCCCCATCCAGGAAAACAATAGTAAAACAGGCCTACAAGGGCTTGAGAAAAGACTATCGACACTTCATGGCGGGGAAAGAAATCAAAACGCTCAAGGATATAGAGAAACTAGGAAGAATTTGGGAAAAGGAGAAAGAACTAGATGACCGGTTTGAAGAGCCTCCATCAAAGGAGAAGATGATCATACCAGGTGCAGCATACTCTGGGACACCCTCAGTACGTAAGGTAGCGGCAGCCTACGAGAAATTGAACCCAGAAAGCGACACTAGCGACAGCACATCAGCGACAACCAAACCTGCGAGAAAGAGAAATTGGAATAGAAAAGCGAAGAAAAAACATAAACAAATAAATGCGGTAGCCGCTGCCAAGGAGAATCAAAGGCCTAAGGCCAACGTACCAGCGACCCCAGTACAGCCAGCCTCACACAACGCGACCGCAACGATGACGCACAGCACACCGCTGAATCCACTGCGACCGAGTTTTGTGCCCGCTTGGCAATGGTCTCCTCCCCAGAATGTTAACTCGTTTCAGGGTAGAGGTGGTCAAGCCCAAGGATTCACCGGCCAAGGCGCCTATAATATGAGAGGAACAAGAGACCAAAATGGGCCTTCTGCCCAAAATATACCAGTATATGGTGCATGCTATACATGCCAGACGGTAGGGCACCGAGCAAGAGAATGTCCACAAAGGACATGCTACTTGTGTAGGGCTATGGGACACTATGCAAACAAATGTCCCAATAGACTGCCGGCATGGCAGCCTTCTCCAAATAATCAGGCCATGGGAAACGGGATGCAGGGGAGGCAGAAGAGTCCCATACCTCCTCAGCAACCGCAAACGGGACGAAACTGGCAACAATAAAGGGAAGCCAGCATAGCGCCCAACCGACCATACAGGAGAAGAGAATAGCGACCCCAGAGAACGCGAAAATTAGCAGCGACCAAGAGAGAAGTGGATCGATGATAGGCGAGGCAGCTAAAAGTATTAAGTCCACATTGTCAGATGGGGAGACCCACCCAGTATGGAGCAATACTTCAAACAGCGGAGGATTAAATGGGACCTCACCAATAGCGACCACAAAACCATTAATTAAAGAGAGTAGTGAGAGCAACAAAATTCGAGAAGAGAGAGAAAAAGTAGAGAGTAGAGAGAATAGTGAGAGAAACAAAATTCGAGAAGAGAGAAAAAAAGTAGAGAATAGAAAGAGTCATGAGAGCACAAGAGTGACCGAAAGAGTGACAACCTTACCGATCCTCGAAGGGTCCGACATAACGGCGCTCAATCCAACAGCTGACGAGCAGAAGGATTTCGAACACCTAGCCCTAGAGGCGGTCGACCTTCTGGAAGGGTCACAGGTGTCTACTCCCTCGTTGGGGGGCCCCTCCACCTTTATTACAGACTTAGATGTTGGGTTGCCCACATCTAGTCTAGGGGGGGGAGAGCAGCGTACTACGTACGCCGGAGGCCGACCAACTTGAGGTTCCGGAACCAGGTGAAGTCGAAGTCGCAGGTATGAGCGCAGAGAACCGCATCTTCACGAAGGTAATACTAGGTGGTAGACCGTACAGAGCCCTAATTGATGGAGGAGCCACGGTCCCCATAGTAGGACCAGAGATAGCGGCTAAGTTCAATGACCGATTGCGACCAGCGAACTCTGTTATAAGAAGTTGTTAGGTGGAACAAAGAAAGTATTGGGGTATCTGGACATCAACATGGAATTGGATGACAGGTCCTATGGCGACCCTTCTCCACGTACGATTGAAGATAGCCCCATGTCCGCCCCCGAATGGGAAACCGCGGTACGGCAGGAGTGGGAGCAGCAGGAGAATAATCGGGCCTTCAACGCTCTGATGTCGACGACCCAACCCCAGGAGTTCCCACGGGGATTGCCCCCATCCTATCCTTCCGGAGTGGAACCCATGGGCCCCGCGGACGTCGAGGTTGAAGCCCACACTCCATCGGGACACGACGAAACCCAGCAACCCGGAGAGGATCGGAGGGTTCAGGAAGCTGGGGAAAGAATGGTCCACGAGTTAGCCCCTCACTCCGAGCCACGGTACATGTCGTTTGTAGCGACCCGGATTAGCGACCCCACAGGAGAAGAGCCACCAAGACACCAGATGGCGTCGATCGCCCCGAGCGACCCGAGACGAGTCACCTGGGCGGATGAGCAGGAGGAGGAGAAATCCATCCGGGAGCGGATGAGGAACCGCCGACTCCACCCCACCCCTCAGCAAGTGGAAGTTGAACACCCTCCTCCACCCGTGAGGAGTTTGGTAGCGCGCCTGATGGCTGCTCGGGCTACAGGAGCGATATCTCGTCGTCTGGTCCAAGAGGTGGAGCAAACGGAGAGGCCGCCTCCAGAAGAACATCATGGTGTCGCCATTAGCCAACGGGAGATTCCAGAGGGGGAGGAATCGAGGGAACTTTGTCCGGAACCCGACATACCCCCGACGCACCCGACTCCTCCAACAATTCCCCTGGAAACAGGGCCGTCAGGGACCCCATTGGCCTGGGACCTGGACGAGGAATTGACCGCGAGTGGTGAGGTTGCTGGATTGAGGGAAGTCCCCTACCCTCCCCCTGTCTCAGCTCGGAGGCATCGGTATAACCCGCGGCGACAACTCCAATTAGATGATTACGAGTCGCCGGTAGCGGAGAGGGTGGCAGCCATACGCGCGCAGTCACCGCCCCCGGGACCGGCGCCTCTCGGCGGTCGGCGGCAGGTGTCCGTCGAGCCGGCGGAGACCCGCAGGGTGAAGCTCACGGGCATCATGTTTAGCCATGGACCAATCTCCATACCCTCTGACCCGACGCTTGACCCTCCTGAGGGGGCTTGCAACATCTGTTGGCAGAAGGGGCATATCTCGTCGAGATGTCCGAGGCCCCGCCAAAAAACTTGGTGTCGCAACTGCGGCAGGCGGGGCGTAAAAGTGACGAGCTGCCCCAGATGCAGTGAGCCTCACCGGGAGTGGGTCCGGTAGAAGTATGAGGGGGGATCGGCCCCGCTGGGCATGGGCCTACGAGACGAACCTCGCAATCCTCCGCCGGGGACGGGTATGGCGTCGTCGACAGCCGGGGAACCGGCTCCGGCGCGAGGGGTCTCGCAACCGTCGACGTTGCCCTATGCGACGGTATTCCATTCGAAGCGGAGTCATAGGCGAAGGAGCCCAGAGAGACCGACGCCAGCCCCGCGTCGTGTACTGTCCCCACCACCAGACCCACCAAGCGACCCATCTAGGACTGCCGCCCCGCCGGAAGATATTATGGGGAGGATCCAGCGACTGGCGGAGAGCCTTGCGGACCTTCCGCCACACGACCGAGCTGCCCTGCTACGCGCCACCTTGGAGGCTCATCGCCTCGAGAAGAGCCATCGAAGCGACCCGTAGAAGAAGAGCAACCTAATCCATCTAGCGACCACCATGCTAATAGCGACCCATCCGAGACCCTAAGCATCGGCGACCAAAGGGGCATAACCTGAGAACTACTAGCGACCGAAACCTGGAGTGACGGAGGCATACCCATGCCCAGTAAGTTGTTAAAAGTCTTGTTATATATTTATTTTTATTTAGGCTATTATAATTTCCCCTATGGTCGCGCGATCTATGAGCGCTGTTGCTCTGTGGTCGGATTGGGAGTAGTAAGGTGGAGGTATTAATAAATTTTTGTTTGTTTTCAGCTTGATTAGTTTAAGTGTAGATATGTATATATATTGTTTCTTGTAAAAGCTCTGGTCCCGAGGGTTGTTCGGGAATCGCGTTGATGGGATACAATGGCCCAATTAGAGTCTCGTTTGATTATTGGAATAACCAGTCCACTCCTGGCGGTGTGTCCCATTTAGGGGGGGAGAGTTTGTGACGTGTATTTCACGTCCCAATAATATTAAATACGGGCAGTCAATCGCGATCGAGTCACCCGTCACCAGAGCCGAGCATTTTTTATACAAATAATATTGTTATTAATGGGGGGATTGTTATTTATTTGTTGAGGGAATGAGGATAAGAAGTCGCGACCGAGGAAGGCCGCAGACCGGCACACACACGCACACACCCATACCGGCGGCACCAGCTGATCGCCGATGCGACGACTGCTCGGAGCGAGCAACGGCGACGAGTCTACACACACATGCACAGCACCAACATCACTGCACACTGAACGCGCGACCCTCTCTCTCTCGCTTGCTCTTTCTTCCTCGCCTCTCGAGGATAATGAGCCGCTGCCCGCGCACACACATACACATACGCGCGCGCGGCCGCCCTCTCCCCCGATGCACGCAGACGCGGGAGGAGGGAGGACACAGCGGCAGCGGCGGCTTCCTCGTAGCACACCATCTCGGCTGTAGCCACGAAAGAGAGAGAGAGATATATATATATATATATATATATATATATATATATATACCGACTCGGCTGTCGGCAGAGGGGAGAGCTAGCAGCCGCCGCGCCGCGAGCCGCATGAAGCTGCCGGCCTCTCCTAGCGTAGGCCGACGCGCGCACGTCGCCGCTGTCAACTGTGTTGGTCCGGCAGCGACAAAATCGAAATCGCCCGATATAGATATACACGCCGGGTTGCCCGCGCGTGTATATCTAGCAATTCATATTGCCCGCGCTGCGTGGACAGGGCAGTATTCGCGGAGCGAGCCAATGAGGATTAGCGACTAAAATCACCGCTGACTTGGCATTGATTTTTGCATCTAGGGAAAATCAAGGCCAATCACCGTAAAGAAAAGGGCGAAAGCAACAAGTGTTTGAGCTGAAGTTGTGCGAGAAGAAAAGCCAAAATTTTGGAAGAGATTTCCGCCCTCTCCGATTTTGAATATTGCCTGCCCGCCCGTCAGCCAAGTTAGACGTACATTGCGAGATCGACTGCCCGCCCGTCGTAGCTTTCGGACGCACGTCGCGCGCACCTCTCACGTTTTTTTGTAAGACCGTGAGGACATCATCGGCGAGGAGAAAAGAGTAGTGGTGGTTTGGCGAGAGTAGACCAGAGGAGCGCTACAAGAAAATCGGCAGGATTTCCTTGGTCGCGCAGGAGATTCGAGACGCGCGCTAAAGGAGACCAGAGGGATTTCTCGGGCCACGCGGGGTTCGCGAATTAGTAGCGACCACGAGGCAACGACGTCGAGACTTCTAGCGCGGCGACTACAGTCAAGCGACGGTGAGTTGGACTGGTAACTGTCGAGCGACCCTCGCCACTCCTCGGAGTCGGTAATTTATATTATTCTATATTAAATATACCTAATTATAATAAACGCTTTCCGGCATTTACGCGAATTGGTGGTGTGACACCAACGAGGAATCAGTGCGCGGCGCGAGAGGTACACTACGTAAGATATCGATAAAGGGGGAAATTAGAAGATTCGTAGGGAAAATTCAAGGGGGTTGTTATTTATTAGTAAGCTCGGGGAAAACGTGGTGATTCGGTCGTCGCGGGCGACGCGCACGAGGGCTAGGGTAGCCATTTTGTATAGCGACCGGTAGTAATAAGAAATAATTGTAAATTGGCGACCGGTATTATTATTCGACGATTAGAAATAAAGCTTAAGTGTATTTAAAGAGAAATTTATGAGTGTTTATTATAAATTTATTAATTCCTGATTTTTCCTCTTCACGGAACTTCCTCTGGGAAAGGGCTCGTGCCGAGTTAGCCGCGCTTTACCTGGCGCCCATTAACTTAGAAAATTTGGTAAAGAGTCGAGATAATAAGCCATAGGAACCCCCACGTTACAATATGCAACATTCCACATCACGTCCACCGAACAAAAAAATTTAAAAGTATTAATGGTCATGTGGATACTTATAAATGGAATTTTTTAATTTCTTTCATAATTTCAAATATTTATTTATTTTTAAATTGAAATTCTTGGGGTTTAGAAAAAGATTTGTAATAAAGTTTTTTTTTGAAAATTCTTTGAAGAACATGTCTGAATTTTCTCAAAACTTAAAACGGCGAATTCTGATTGGTGTGAAGAAATGGGACCTATTTATGCAAATCTATTCAAGTATGACCAGGTTAAGGGAAGAAGGTACCGATTGTTGGTAAAAAAATCGATCTTATTTTTAAGTGATAAAACACATTTTTAATCTTTTCTCTTCCAAAAGTAAAAGATATTACACAAAAACTATTCTCTTCTCGATTTATTTGAAGCTGTAAAATTTTTTACACCTATCAAAATTCCAAAATTTTTATCATTTTAATAATTTTTTTGTATGCTACACATATTATTTATGAAAGAATATTATGATGTTATTTTATTTGTTGGGTATCTTGTACATAAAAATAAGAACCATTATATAAACAAAAATAAAAAAGTTAGAGATCTTAAATTATTATTGTACTAGTACTACAATTTCAAAATTTCTCGCGTGTTCCTTTTCAAATTTCAGAATAGCATGTCTTGTATAGGATGGTATCTATTTTACTGCTTGAGCAATAATTGTATGTTCACTTTTATGAAGAAAATATTTTGTCGTGACAGTATAAACAGTGGATCAAAACGTATATTATCATATTACAAATTGATTAAATCAGGGAAGTATTATAGTTTTATAAGTAATTTGACTGACAGAAAGAGTTGATTTATATGTGCATTCTTTTCGTTTTCATCAAAATCAGTATATACAGTTAACGAATTAAGAGTAAACAATACCATTTATTAGAGAAATGTTGAATGTGAAGGCACTTTACGAATTGTCTGGTTAACTACACACTTTTGAAAGGTAAGAATTAATTGTTGTACATGTTTAAATCGTTTACACTTTGCAAGTATATATTTTTTTATAAATTTTATTTTAGTGGCATAAATATTTTCAGGTTATATGAGTATCGGATGATATATTTAATGTCAAACTAGTTACTTCAATAAATAGAAAAGTCATAGATTTGACACAGGCAACCTATTCAAATGTAGTAGTAAATGAATTGACTCGTTTGATGAATATAAGCTCAGCACGCTGTTACTCAACTTTGTATTTTCAGCTTCTGCGCGTAGCCTCCTGGGAACCCAAATCAATGAAATAAGATTTTACAGGGTAAATACATACTCTTTTTATCTATGACAATAATATAGTGGTGAACATTAACATCCATAAGTTGCAGGTAAATAGATAAATGACTGATCATACTGATTTTATTGATATTTATGTGTCAACTCATTTTTCTCAAAACTTGATTTTCATAACTTAATTTTTAAACCTGCAAAATAGTTTTTCACGAATCAAAGTGATAATTTATGTACATTCTTTTTAACATATATTGAGCAAATTTAAAGAGATTTTTTTGTATTATTACCTAAAAGATAATTTTTTTAAATATAATTTAATACTAAAACTGCTTATATTGCAAACAATAAATTGTTCATATAGAATAGTACCTCAGAATAGTTAAAATAATTTATTTGAAAATATTGCTTAATAAATGTCTCAATTTTAGCATGAAAAGTACATAACAAAAAATGTATATCAATACATCATAACCTCTTGCGGACAGTGATAATCAAATATATGTCTGTTTTTACAGATTGTTTCAAGAGGGCTACTTCAAAGGGTAGTGAATTTAAACAAAACCCGTCTAAAATGTTAACGTTTTCTATATTATAACACAGTATAGATTTTGTGACGATTTTTGCAAACCAAACAGACAATTCATTTGTCAGCGACGTTTCGGCAGCGTTTCGCTGCCCTCATCAGGCTATACCTTTATTTAAATATTTCTTATTATACCATTATAATTATAAAATTGTATATAAAGTTTCTTTTTCTTTTTTGTTAACAAATTGGTTACTTACAATTGTTTCTCATGTTTACATGGTTTTTTTGGGTCAATACATGTCTATTTTTAAGTACAATGCCCATCGTTGTATGAAACAATATATAATAACAAGTTAATGTTTTTCAGTTATTTGCACAGAAGTTGAGGTTAGGTTGTGATAACTACCTGTCATTTTCTCCTTCGTCTTTAATTTAAAACATATAATTAAGAAGCAATAAATTAAAAAGTGTAAATGTAAAAAGTGTAAATATATATAAAAACTAGTAAGGTCCATAACTAAAATTGTAAAATTCTAAATAATTAAAAAAAATATCACAAGAGACCTTAATACTGTTCGCGACAAGCTATAAATCACCGACGGTTACAGAACGTTAAATCAAATATACTCGTACCTATATATCAGAGTCATCTGAAGGTGTAAATTTAAATTAAAGTAATTTGACTAGAGTAAGAAAAAATATTAATCAAAACATTTTTAAAAATTATAATACATTTAAAATTTTTTATATTATCTAATATTGCACCATTAATCGTGATTTTATTTATTGAAAACTTATTTATTAACATACAGATAGACTAATAATTAGTATTGCAAAAAATCATCACACAGAGTTGAAGACTTTCCAATTTTCGTGCCCGTCTTTATATGTGCGCACGCATCACTTCGTTGATACAAGATGCATGGACTCCCAAAAATACACAAAACAGATGCACTATTAAGACCTATTGTATCTTTAATAGGGAGTCCAACATATAAGTTGGCAAATATAGTTGAAAATATTATGCAAAACATTCCTAAACCTAAATCTTACATAAAAAATAGTATCGAGTTAAATGAAAAAATTAAAAATATCAATGTTCCTACAGATTACATATTTAATTCACTAGATGTTGTGTCTCTCTTTACGAGTGTACCGACATAATTGGTAAAAAATGGCATTGAAAAGTGATATCAATATATTGTTAAACAATCCAAAATCCCGCTAAAAGAACTATTAGATGCCACGACATTTCTTTTAAACAGCAGATATTTTCAATTTACACTTTTATATTTACATTTTTCAATTTATTGCTTCTTAATTATAAGTTTTAAATTAAAGACGAAGGAGAAAATGAAAGGTATTTATTACAACCTAACTTCAACTTCTATGCAAATAACTAAAAAAAAAAGATAAAAAATATATTAAGACTTGGTTAGAGGGCGTGATGGAGTGTGCATGCGTGCGAGGCAGCTCGTTCTAATTTTGCAATTTTGGTAAAGTTTTGCGTTATTTACGGTGCTTGTAACAATCGGATTTGTGAGAAAAATAGGTTTAGTATTGGTGAATCAATAAAGTGTGGAAAATAAACTGATATTGGAAGTAATATTGAGGTGGGAAGAGAGCGTTGTAGTTTCGAGGTTAGGTTTTTAGGCGCGAGAGCCGAGAGAGCGTGCATTTTGGCGGGAGGGTCAATGAGAGCGGCGAAGAAAGGAGATAACGACGTGGACAAGCAGATGAAGGGTGGAAATCAGGCAGGACGGGTTTCGCAATAAACGCTCGACGACAAGGTAGGGAGGAGGGTCACCTTTTCGGGTTCCGACAGGGATAGAACCAAGGCGGAGAAAGCGGAAAGAGAGGATCGGCAGCGAGAGGCGAAGATCAAAGAACTCAAAGATAGAGTTTTGAAGGAAGTACGAAATATTAGACAGGAAAGAGTAGAGATAAAGAAGGTTAAGATAGATTTAAATGCGTTAGCAAAAGAACTGGAGGAGCGTATAGAAAGGTCGGAAAATAAAATGCAGGAGTGGAAGGAAAGGGAAATGTAACGGCAGGAGCGGGAATCGGCGAGATCGGGGATTAGCTTAACGAGCGCGGAGACAGATGGAGCCAGGGGCTCACAGTGGAGCTTAAAAAGTGGCCGGAGCGTTATGAGCAGGGTATCGTTTTCAGAAAGGGGCGTAGTCAAAATGAAAAAAATGGTATATGAGCAGGATAGAAAAGAGAGAAAAGACAACATAGTAATTAGAGGCATTAATCTGGACAACCGCGATTTAAGAGAATGGGTTAAAGAATTTGTAAACGAAAAGATAAAAGTAGACGCGGAGGTGGAATTTACCAGAAAAAGCGGGCCGGCTATTGTGGCAAAAGTAAGGAAAGAGGATAAAGAGAAAATTATGAAAAATAAGAGCATGCTTATGGGTTTATCTGTATATATTGAAAATGATCTGAGTTTAGAAGACAGAAGGAAGTAGGAAGAAACTAACAGATGGATAAAACTAAAAAAGGGGGAGGGATGGAACATCAGGCAGGGTACAGGTAGAATATGATTCAAAGGACTATGGCACAAATGGGAAAATAGAGAGGAATTTAAAAAAGATATGGAAAATAAAAAAAAAGAAAGATAATATTCTAAAAGAAAGAAATGATCGCAAAGAGAATAAGAGTAAAAGTACGGATTTAAGATAAGCAAGAAATGGAAGAAAGAAGTAAGGGTAGGATAAACAACAGGTAGTAGGCACATTACAAGACAGGAAAATAACAAAAAATTTATATTTTGGAATATTACAGGAATTTGGAATAAGTATAAAGAAGTGTGGAAATTTTTGGAAGAAGGGGATTTTATTAGTTTAACTGAAACGTGGTTAGAGGAGAAAGACTGGAATAAATTGAAAGGCAAATTATCAAAAAACTTTGTGTGGAAAGCTATACCGGCTAGAAGAGAGACTAGAAAGTATAGGGCAAAAGAGGGCATTTTAATAGGTATCAAAAAAAGTGGTGTGATATAAATAACGCTGAAACTAGAGAAATTGATGAAGGGTTCGTAAAAACGGTAATAGAAAACAAAAAAGAAAAAATGGTTATATGGTTAATATACAATTCTGGAAATATTGAAAAATATTATGAATATTGGGGAAGTGAGGAGTTTATACAGGAGGACAATATCATAGTTGGAGGGGATTTTAATATTAGGATAGGAAAGGAAGGCAGCTTCAGAAGTAGAAGCTACCTCGCGCTTTAATAAAGTATGTTGCATGCAATTCGACGGATAATGAGAGCGTGTGTGATGCATGTTAAGTTGGAAGTGAGATAGGGCGCACAGTGTCACATTTAGGTTTTTCTTGTTTTAAAATCAAACAACTTTTGATCTAATCAATGAATTGCCGTCATTCTTTTTTCAAAATAAAGCTTAGGTAATCAAAAATATTGGAAAAATATTAAATAAGGCCATTTAAAGATATATAGATCAGGAAAAATTGGCAAAGTTGATAAATTTTGCAAATATCTAACAAAACTTACTTTATCTTAATGAATATTGTATTTTTATAATTTGTAAACCTAATATACCATGTAATAGATTATACTTTGCTTGATTAGCTTATAAACGTTCCCTGAAAGTTTTTTCCTTTTCATAAATGAGCAAAACTGTATAAAAATGCCGAAATTCAGATTTTTTTTAATTTCTGAGGTTCTACTTTCATTCTGAATACCTATCTAACTAATTATGAATAAAATATTAGTAATTAACAATCATACATATACTATTGAACCCATAAATGCCTATACACTGTAAATTCATAACCTCAACTGCGACAAACTTTAATCCCCTGATCCTTAAATCCACAAATCCTTAAACTTATCAATTTCTATACCCATAAACTCCTGAAACCGTGATATATATATATTGTTGTGACCGAGCGTCGTGGGTTTTCTTCAAAAATGATACGGCAAATTTTTTCTACATTATTGAATTTTTCTTCTACTTTGGAACAATATTTGCAGGAGAAATCTTCACAAGGCCGTCTTGAAAGTCCTTCAGCATTTCCATGTAAATTGCCTTTCCTGTGAATAATTTTGTAGTTGTACTGATCCAATTTCCCTAACCAACGAGCTAATTGTCCATCCAATTCCTTAAACGACAATAATCAAATTAAAGAAGAATGATCAGTCCTAATAATGAAAGGTTTACCGATAAGGTAATGATGAAATTTTTTTAATGATTCTATAATAGCAAGGAGTTCACGTTGAGTGACACAATAATTTCTCTCTGATTTTGAAAGAACTCTACTATAATAACCTATGACACGTTCGATTCCATCTTGTTTCTGAGAAAGAACCGACCCAATTCCATGGTCAGAAGCGTCAGTATCTGAAATAAATTCAGAAGAAAGAGAAGGAAATGCCAAAATTGGAGGTGTTGTAAGAACCTCTTTCAATCTTGAAAAAGTTTTTTGACATTCCTCTGACCATATGAACTTAGCCGATTTTTCAGTTAACCTATATAAAGGTTTAGCTATGTCAGCAAAACCTTTAATAAGTCGCCTATAATAACAATAGAAATTCACGAAACTCAATACAGCCATTTTGTTATGAGGAATTGGCCAGTTTACAACAGATTCAATCTTCTTTGGATCAGCTGTTTTTCCTTCTTCTGAAACGATGTATCCTAAATATTCAACTTACCTGCTGAAGAAAACACATTTCTTCTTATTAAGACGTAATCCTGCTTCTTGAAAATGAACAAACACTTTCTTCAGGTTTATTATTAACTCATCAAATGACTTTCTCAATACCATAACGTCACCCAAATAGACTAAACAGAATTTTGAAAGATAGTCTCTGAGTAATTTTTCCATTAAACGTTGAAAAGTCGCAGGTGCGTTGCATAAACCAAATGGCATAACTTTAAATTGCCAAAGTCCTTTTCCGATTGACAAAGCCGTGATTTTCCTATCCTCTTCTCGAATCTTGATTTGCCAGTATCCACTCTTCAAGTCCAAAGTACAAAACCACGAATATCCTGCAAGTTTATCAAGAGTATTGTCAACTCTTGGTAAAGGGTACGAATCCTTAATTGTAATTGCATTAAATTTTTGAAAATTAATACAAAAATGAATTTTTCCATCCTTCTTCTTCTTGGGAACTACAGGTGAACAATACGAGGTGTCTGATTCTTCAATAACTCCTTGAGAATGCATCTCAGCAATACATTCATCCAATTCCTTAACTTGATGAATAGGGGGTCTTCGAATAGGTTGTTTAATTGGTTGATTATGGAGTAATTGAATTCTATGTTCAACCAAATTACATTTTCCAGTAACGTCATCATCTTGAAAAAACTCTTCAAATTCATGAAGATGATCCGCAAACTTCCGTCATTGATCTTGATCCAAGTTTTCTGAGTTCTTGTCAAAAATTTCTTGTAATGTCTCTGGTACATCCTCACTAGAATCAACTATACTCGAAATCTGTTTATTGATGATTGAACTTGGAGTATTTAAAATAATTTTAGTTATCGAATTTGTAATACCAGTTGTATCAAGGAAATCACTACCAAGTATACAATCATCAATAATATTTCCAACAAAAACATCTAAATTAGCTGAATGGTCACCCAATTTTATCGAAGCTGAAATCAAAAATTCAACTGGTACCTTTTCTCCAGTCGGATACTTAAGAGTTGTAAAATTAATAGGAATTCTTTTATCTTTTGACTCTACAAATTTTGGATTTATAATAGTCACATCAGAACCAGAATCTACTTTAAAATACAAGTTTTGTCATTAATTAAACCATCAAAATAAAATTTATTTGAGTTCCTATTAATTCTTCCAACATTATAATCAATCAGACAAGAGTGTGTGTTTGTTGGAGTCTTGTCAAGTTCTGTTGAACTCACTCCAGAAAGTTCAACATAACCTAGTTTCCCTGGTCGCTCATCTGATTTGGTCAATTTGATCTAAAATGTCCTTTTTTACTACACGTCCAACATTCAATATCCTTAAAGAAATCTTGAGATCTCTGTTTGTCCGAAGATTGAGGACCTTTAGACTGTGAATTCGAAGAGTTGATTCCAGTCTTATATGTGTCATTCGTTCTTCTTGAAGTCTGAGATCTCTTATCTAAATCACGAATAACCTTCACTTCCATAGCGCGAGCAAGAGCAACTTTCAGAGAAGTTATCCTTTCCAAATTGATGAATCAGAAATAGCAACTATAAATTGGGCACAAGCGATTTTATCTTGGACTGCATATGGACATTCCAGATAAACCAAAGCAGAAAGTCTCTCAAGATCGGCAGCTAATGTTGGGAAATCTTCACCAAAACGTTGACGTCTGTTCTGAAATTGTAATAAGTGGGTGCTAAATGTTTATCACCAAAACGAAGTTCAAGACGGGAAACTAAATCATCAAAATTTGACGCCGTCGAATCAAATTCAACGAGAATTGATTTTGCTCTTCCTTTCAAACAAAAAATAAGAGCTGCTGATTTATTTGCAGGTGTCCAATTGTTTGCTCTAGCGATGACTTGAAATTGAACCAAAAATTCACGAAGAGGTGATGATCCATCATAATCATCAGCTTTCAATTAAAAAAAAAACCGTTCCCGAGTGGATAGGTCTAGTATTCGGTAAAACAGAATTATCTACATTTGAATCTAAACCACGAGTATCAGTAATCAAAGGATCAATAACAGAAGTTCCTAACATAAGTCTATTCTGATTTAAAGATAACCTAGTGTCATTGATTCTCGCGTTCTCTGTTTCTGTTGTATGTGAATGTATATCTCTATTCTGTAAATGACTTAGCTGATTAATTTGGCGTTGCTGTTCTCGCTGTTCTGTCAGCAGTGTGTTATTCAGGGTCCGAAGTCTCGATATCTCTTCGTTCAAGTCAGTCCTCTCCCTCTGCTCTCGGTCACCGAATAATTCTCTTCGAACTTGTTGATCCCTCAGTAGCCTAATCTGTGCTTCAAGTTCCTCATTGTGATGATGAGCATCCAAAAATTCCGAATCTCGAACATGGAATTCCCTCTGTAAATTCAATGCATCCTCGTTGCATTGATGGAGTTCTTGAGTAATTTCCTCTACACGTTTCTTCAAGCTTGTTATCTCCAAATTCGTTTCAGTGAGAGACGGTTGAGGCTGTTCAGTTGAAAGAGCTCTCGGGGATGGAACTGGTGTTCTTGATACCACTGACATCTTGCTGGAACGTAAAAGCATAAACTTGCCACTAAATCACTTTTTCGAAAAAACACTATCCCGGACGAGCCCCCCAAATGTTATGATCGGGTTCGGGTAATGAGAATGACAACACGTATTTATAGAAAAGCACACTTGAACTCGGACTCTTTATTCGAATGTAAACACAACTGTTCTCAACAGCTATCAGAATCAGACTGAACATAAACAATAACATCCGCGACGTCGTTGATCTCGTTGCTAGGGGTTGCTATGCGCGATTCTCGGTGTTCGAATCGCGCAACGTTCGAGCTCGGTCACAACAATATATAAAGTTATTTTATTCCCAACATGAGCGAAACAGAAAAGTAAACTTAGCTATTTATTTATATATATTTTCAATATATATACATATAGTTGCTGTTGCAACGCCGTTACCCTAAGCGGGTCCTGGGCGTAGTCGTCCAGAGCGGACGGGTGGGTGCCTATCACCACTACACAGCGCGTCCTCAGGTTGCGGATAGAGGAACGACCCCTGAGAAAGAGGTTAGCTGCGAATAAAGCGAATAAGCAGTCGCGGACAGCCGATAGGCCCAGGCGTGGGTGTGATGAGCCCGCACTGGCGAACGCATTCATCTAGAAACACTACGCAAGCACCGCAACAACTACAAACACTATACAAAATCTCCTATCTTACTTTCTTCTTCTACCTTACTCTGTAATCTATCTCTTTTACCACACATTTCAAACAAAAAATGGGCCAAAAATCCTGCTGTCGTGGAGGATGCGGGAGCGATGACAACTGCCCTGAGAGGGGATGTGTAGAATGATTCGCCACCTGGTCTTACATGGCAACGAAGCCAGCGAAGGCGCGCTGCCTCGCAGGGGGGCGTTAGGATATGAGAATGAAACCGAGTGTGTCTGACGACGAGTTGACTGTGTCCTCGCCAAAATCAGAAAGCTCTCATACTTAGTTCTAGGGAGGTATGAGGGTTATCACCCCTAGACGGATGGACTCACCTGCGATCGGAACAGGATCCAAAACGCGCGGGTTTAACTTACTATCATGGCTCAAAGAAAACAAAACCAAACCAAAACGAAAAGAAACTTAAGGGTGGGAACCTGGAATGTACGCAGTCTACACAGAGCAGGCGCGTTCCGGGAAATCATAAATGAAACTGAGAGGTACAATTTAGATTTGGTAGCAATACAAGAATCCCGATGGAAAGATAACGCGATGCTAGGATCCGGTAACTTCACCTTTTTATATGGGGGCGCGAGCGGGCATTCTCTAGGCACCGGATTTCTTGTTAACAAAAGCATCATACATTCCGTTAAAAGTTGCAATTTCGTGAATGACCGACTCTCGTATATCATCATCGACGGAGCGTGGTATAATTACGTGGTTATTAACGTCCACTGTCCCACGGAGGACAAAGAGGAACAAGTCAAAAATCTTTATTATGAAACTTTAGAGCAATTAATCGACCAATTCGCGTCTTACGACACCAAAATAGTAGTGGGGGATTTCAATGCTAAAATAGGGAGAGAGGAAATGTTTAGGCCCACCATAGGCAAAGAAAGTCTGCACGAAACCAGCAATGATAACGGTATTATGGTCATAAATTTCGTAGCCGCAAAAGATGTTATAGTCAAGACCACGTGCTTCAAGCACAAGGATATACACAAGGCAACGTGGACATCGCCGGATGGGGCCACGCACAATCAAATCGATCATTTTCTTATTGATAAGAGGCGCCACACGAATGTACTCGACGTAAGGACCTATAGGGGGGCGGATTGCGACTCAGATCATTATCTCGTAGTGGCCAAATTAAGAGCCAGATTAGTAGCCGGTCAAAATAGTAAGCGAGCGAACAAAGTAGAAACCTTTGATATTGGAAAACTACGAAGCGGGATAGAGCGAATCAAGTACCAAGTAGAAGTTAGCAACCGATTTCAGGCGCTCGAGGAAACGGATGAACAGACGGGAGTAGATGACGATCCGAACAGGTTGTGGGGGGCTATCGAAAAAACTATAAAAGGGGCCGCGAACAAAGTACTGGGTAAGAAAAAAGGCCGAAGAGCAAACCATGGTTTGACGAAGAGTGCGAACTCTGGTTTGAAAGGCGCAAGAAGGCTAAATTAGATAGTGTACACAATGAAAGCGATAGGACCGTAGAAGAATACCATGAAATAAGAAAGCAAGTACGTGTGATTTACAGAAACAAGAAGCGCGAGTATCAGAAAAATGAAATTAGAAAAATAGAAACTAATAGTAGGGAAAATAACCCGCGCGAGATGTACAAAGGAATAAACGCTATTAGGGAGGGTTTTCAGAGTAGATCGCAGTTAATGAAGGATAAGGACGGGAACCTCGTGACAAGCGAAAATGAACTATTGAAATTATGGAAAGATTATTTCGATAAGTTATTAAACGTGCATGAAAACTCCGAGGAAATGGGAGACGAAATCCACACTGCTGAACTCCATATGGACGAAACGACCTACAAAGAAGTAGAGGCCGCGATCAAAAAGCTAAAAAACAATAAGGCCGCAGGAAACGATTCTATACCAGCTGAACTACTTAAATATGGAGGCACCGCGCTTACATCTAAAATTTTTTATCTAGTATGTGCTATTTGGAGAAATGAAACAATACCAGAAAATTGGAAAGAATCCATCATCATACCGATCTTCAAAACGGGAGATAAAACAGACTGCAATAACTACCGGGGAATCTCACTTTTAGCTACCTGCTACAAAATTCTGTCAAACGTAATACAGGCCAGACTCACACCATTCGCGGAAGATATAATAGGAGATTATCAGTGTGGATTCCGGCGCAACAGGTCAACGAGCGATCAAATGTTTACCATAAGACAATTATTAGAGAAAAAGTGGGAATATTGCGAAACTATACACCAGCTATTTGTGGACTTTAAGAAAGCGTACGACTCTGTCAAACGAAGCAAAATGTATGAAATCCTAGTGCTCCTTGGCGTACCAAAAAAACTCGTAAAATTAAATCAAATATGTCTGAACGGAAGCACTGGAAAGGTCCGAGTAGGCGGTAATGTATCCGAATCGTTCATGATACGCGACGGTTTGAAGCAAGGTGACGGGCTTTCAACGGTACTCTTTAACCTGACGCTAGAGCATGTTGTTAGAAAAATGCAGGCTAGCGAGCTAGGCGCAACACTCAACGGAACAACGCAAATTTTAGGCTATGCGGATGACTTGGATATAGTGGGAGATAATGGTGAAACGGTGGCGAGAAATGCGGAAATCCTTATAAATGCGGCTAAAAACACGGGGTTAGAAGTGAGCGAATCGAAAACGAAATATATGATCATGGAGAAACTGGGCATTCGCGAAGCAGAGGGGGATCTCAGAGTCGGAAATTTCACTTTTGAAAAGGTTAGCGAATTCAGATATTTAGGTACAACTATAAATGATCGAAACGAAATTAAAGCCGAGATTAATAAGAGACTTCATTCGGGTAATGCCTGCTTCTACGCTGTGAACAGATTACTTAAATCAAAGCTACTGTCGAAAAATGTCAAAATAAGGATATATAGGACTATAATAATGCCGGTAATCTTGTATGGGTGCGAAACCTGGGCGCTCACTAAAGCGGAAGAAAATCGTTTTAGGGTATTTGAAAATAAGGTTCTGCGGAAAATATACGGGCCAAAGAAAGATGAGGAAACTGGGGAGTGGAGGAAACTGCACAATGACGAGCTACATAATTTGTACGCGTCACCAAATATTAACAGAATAATAAAATCACGGAGACTAAGATGGGCAGGGCACGTGGCAAGAATGGGCGATGATCGTACAGCAGCGCGCATAATGAAAGGAAAACCGAAAGCAACGCGACCTCTTGGTAGACCTAGACGCAGATGGGAGGATAACGTAAAATCAGACATAACTGAAATTGGGCGGGAAGGCGCGAAATGGATGGGGTTGGCACAAAATAGGGAAACGTGGAAGGCTTGCGTAGATGAGGCGATGAACTTTCGAGTTCAAAATGCCATTTAAAAAAAAAAAAAAAATACATATAGTTGTATCAATAAAATATATAAAATATAAGTTACTTTTCATTTTCAGAATCTGATGAAGAAGACACATTCATTGTACAAAACTGTTTTACTAAGTTTTTCTTTTAGCAAAATCCAACAAAAACATTGTAATCATAGTGATTAACATAGCAACATCCAATAAACATGTTACCATAGCAACGACAACTATGTATTTTCCGAATGATTTTTCAGGAAACTATATGGTTAAACATCAATGTCTTAATTTCGTACATTTAATATAGTAAATATTTGTGAGAAACGAAAATTCTCCATAAAGTGTAATCTTAGCAATTTGGGGTATTTTTTAAGGTTAGGGACGAACTCTGACTAGTTGAAGTTATACGGATATCAGAATCGGTTTCAGCGATCCTGAAAACATGAAGTTGTGGTGGTTAAACTGTATTTCTCATCGTAGAAAAGTGTTATTTCAACAGTTTGAAGTATTTTTAAGGTTAGGGACGAATAGTGACCAGATGGGGTTTAACGAACATTGAATTCGAATTCAGCAACGCTAAAAACGTATAGGTACGGTGATTCAGTCTACAAAACAGTATTTTTATGTTTCTAATCTATCAATATTGATCATCAAACAGAATTGTCCATGATTGCGGCCGCCATATTGCAACCGCCATGATGTTTTTTTTAATTTACCAGACGGTTTTTGATAGAGATTTTAAATATGAAGATTTTAACACGCCGAACATTAATATTGATGACTTTTTGTTCTGGGCAGTCCACTGTACCCGTTGACAAGAAACGTCCTATATGTATATATATACGTAGTAGAAAACAATCAAAAAGTTCTAATTAACAGTATGTTAATTAAATATGCATTAATAGTTGTTTTTATTTATTGCACATTAGGTTCTTTTGCAGGTATCGAGCCTATATATAAGTATCTGACCATTTCTTAACACTCGACTACGTAGCCTGACATGACCGTAATCTGTCCGCCGTTACATGTAACATCGGGCCCTACTCAGATACTTGATAGGAGCCTTATTTGTTATATATATTCAGGTTACTTCGTTAGAGTAATGATGAAGATACTCGGTTCATATCCCAAAGGTCCTGCGTTCAAATCCCATATCGTTCAATTTTCTTTTAATATTGTTTCTTTTAGTACACATTATTATTTATCAATAAAAATCATTCTGTAATAATTATTTTTCACATAAAAAATTATTATTATATTCTTAATTTATCATTTAATTCTGGTCATTTATGATTATATTTATGATTAAAATTTATGGCTTATGTAGGATATTTATCACGGTTATATGAAGTTACACTTTAGTCTTCATATTATTTGAACCTGTATATTAATAATTATTTAGTTTTATGTGTTATTTGTAAGTGAAAATAAGCGATATGTAAAATAATAGTTCTGGCGCCTACTACATTTGCATAATAATAATCGCTTTTTTCATCGCTCTTGTAATCGGGAAATAACCATATTTGTCGCTTTTTTCACATGGTTAGTTATAAATTAAAAAAATATACGTGGGATTTTGTTTAAGAATTGCTATAAATACTGTGTTTTAATAACAATTGCGTTGTTTCAATTTTTTTTTTTTATTTGCCGGTATAGGTGATTTCGATAGAGAACTTAAGGGGGGATCCTCCTTTAGAAGCCCTAAAAAAGCAATTTCTTGTGAATTTATTTAGGATGGAAAAAAATAACCAAGTCTAGCGAACTTTTTGGGATTTTTTTATATATATTTTAACATCATAACAAAATTTTTTCAACGAGAAATAATCAAATGCAGTCGATTTAGGTGCACATTTTTAGAGCACCTCGTAATTGAAGTCCCCTATCGGTGGGAAAGATGCAGGTCGTAATTTTTGTCTGAAACAGAAAAAACCAAGTAAAATTTTAATTTTCAATCATTGTTTTTTCTAAGTGTACTAAGAAAAACCCGTAAAAATTGTGAATATTAAAATTACTCCAAGTTTAAAAAAGAACGTGCTATGTGGAAAAAAATTACTTCAACTTGCTATAAAAGTTATTTAATAGTACATTATGGAACAAGGGCAAAAAGTCGAAGGGAAGCGAGGGCAGTATCACCCGAGGGAAATATTATATTATAAATCAAGATGTTGCATTTTTTCAAAAATTCTCAAAAATGTATAAGTAAATTAGAAAATGGTTCATTATAGATAGTAAAGAATTTTTCAAATTTTTCCAATTTTAATTTATTGAGAAATATCATTAAGTATATTTGCGATTTTGAATTTCGCCTGAATTTTTGCAAAAAGATTTCTATTCGCCAGTCGATTTATGACGTCACGATGCTATAATTTTGGAAATTTAGTACTGGAAATCGATTGAACGCTGAAATAGCTCATAGAAAAGCTATCTAAATATAATAATGTGTCGCACATCCTTCAAAATTTTCGATCAG
Organism: Gastracanthus pulcherrimus; assembly: GCA_949152435.1. NCBI lineage: Eukaryota > Metazoa > Arthropoda > Insecta > Hymenoptera > Pteromalidae > Gastracanthus > Gastracanthus pulcherrimus. The sequence goes on along the minus strand of OX424575.1, from coordinate 122,941,167 downwards.
GAATCCAATGAGGATATAAGATTTTGGGCTCGATGTAAATTTAAGGCCAAACTTTATTTTGGGAAATGGGAACATGACTTTTTTATTACGTATTTAAATTCCTCATCCCAAAGTACATACGGATACATACTTAGTTTATTGATCATTTATATCGATCACTAAAATTTCACCTTATTGGTTTGGGCCCTATCATAATAGGGATGTCTAAAATCAGGCAGTCGACTTATATAAACTAAATATCTATCCTATACAATTGAGATGAGGAATTCAAATATGAATTAAAAAAAAAATTACATCGGGCCCAAAATCTAATATTGCTATTGAATTAATGGTCCAAAATTTTAAAGGATATGTAATACATTATATTGTTTGAATATTTTTTCTATGAACTATTTCAACGTTCAATTATCTTCCTGTAATAAATTTCCAAAATTATAACATCGTGGCGTCACAAATCGATTAGCCAATAGAAATCGTTTCGCAGAAATTCGCACAAAATTCAAAATAAAATATAAATAAAAATAATGATTTTTTTCAATAAATTTAAGTTGGAAAAATACTTTACTATTAATAATGAACCATTTTCTAACTCAATTATGCATTTTTAGAAATCATGCAAAATCCTAATTAATAACAATAAAGAGAATAAGCTACTTCTTGTTAAAAATACCTTAAAGAATACATTTTTATCACTAAGGAACCACCTTAAACGGTTAATATACACGAAAACACTTTCGTTATTTATTTAATAACATAACTAAAATAACGAAATACTTTCGTTATTTATAAAATAACGTAACTAAAATAACGAAACAGTTTAGTTCTTATGAATAACATAACTAAAATCTTTCGTTATTTTATGAATAATGTAACTAAAATAACGAAATACTTTCGTTATTTTCTTAAATAACGTAACGAAAATACAGGAAGTTTTGTTAGTTTTTTTAATAACGTAACGTAACTAAACTTTAGTTATGAATTTGTCCCTGGATTTTGAGCCTTGTACCGTTAGAGTTTAATTTGTCCTAATGGAAATTTAAACAGTAACATTGAATACAATACGAAAATTCAATCCCTACAGAAATGGTCGCTTTTCCCCGGATAAGACACCGTATAATCGATCCATATGGTCTGAACATTTTTCTGTATCTTCGTTTTTATATTCCCTCGTCCCTTTTTCAACCCTTTTACCGTAATGGTTCAATTTGCTTAAATAAAAATTTCAGTTGTAGTTTTAGATGTATATTTTAAGACAAAGCTAGATTTAGAATGATACTATAACTCAGTTATGAGAAAAACCAAAGAAATTGGCTTATTTTAAAAGAGACAAAATTTACATGTTTAATCCCATAAGAGTCTAACTTTGGTAAAATAAGGCAATTTCTTTTGTTTTTCTCATAACTGAGTTATAGTACCATTCTAAATCTAGCTTTGTCTTAAAATATATATCTAAAACTACCATTGAAATTTTTTTCAACAAAATTGCTTGTGGCGTTCAGCTTATAATTTCATCGGTGTCTTGGCAGAAATTTAGACCAATCAAAATCATCAAATTTGGTGATGCAAAAAATACTATAACATTCTGCATCAAATTCTCTTTCCAAAATACACAGACTAAAGTACTTTATCTTTTATAGTTCTCCAGATAAAAATATATATATTTGAGAAAAATGAAAATAATGCAAATAATCATGTTTTTCAGTTTGGCATAAATCCTGAAGCAATGGAGGTAAGGGTACGAAATTTTTCTTAAATTTTTTACTTGCTCACTTAACGTGGAATCACCCATATATATATATATATAAGCAACGGTTGTGGTCGAAAAAGTCGAGTAATCGCGGATTTGTAATAGCGTCGTAAGCGACGTCGTCGGTAAATTCCGAGAAGTGTAAAGTGACTGCGTGTGGCCAAAAACACTGTGAAAGACAATTGTACCTTCTTCTAATTATTTATCTTATATCAATAAATGTAATACTTTTGCTAACTTCTTTTACTTAGAAATATTACCTTCTATTCTACGAACACCGTAAACTTCGAGCCGACGGGTCCGTCAAGTATGTTCATAATTATACGTAGAAATTAAAGAGACCGTCAATGCACTATATTTTATATTGAACTACAGTTAAACCTGGAATATTGCTCGAGTTTGGGAAAAATAACCTCCAACAGTGCTCGAGTTACCTAAGGTTCGTAGTAATTAACGATGGTAGCAAGTCAGAGCGCTAGATAAGGTATAAACTGTTTGTCCGTAATATTATATTGGCTTGATTTCAAAAAGTATCAGTTAGCTTACCTATAATAGAAATGAATTTCCATATGCCTACTACATGTAACGCGAGTGTAATGTAGCGAGAGTATTATAGATCAGTGTTTGAGGTTCGACTTTTTGACCTATTTCTTATCAACATGTATTTATGTCAAATTTAATGTCTTACAATATTAAATTTGAAAGGTATTATTAATTTGTATACTTTATACTAATTCATAACAAAACGACATTCATTTACAAATAAAAATATAATACTTTTCAATTTATTAATCGATTTAATTAATTTCTTTAGCGTTTATTTCAGATTATCGGAATTAGTAAAAAATAGAAATATTTTAAACTATAATATTTTTTAAATAATTTATATGCTTCATACTAATTAATAAAATAAGGAAATTGATATACAAATAAAAATACAATACTTGCCAATTTATTAATCGATTTCATTAATTTCTTTAGCGTTCATTTGAGATTATCAGAATTAGTAAAAAATGGAAATATTTTAAACTATATTATTTTTTAAATAGAATATTAGTTTAAGTTTACTATTTTAATTGTAGCGTATTCATAACATTCATAATTGAACGTCTTATTTTGGTAATAACATATTTCTTTTAATTTATATTGTGGGCACCCTGGTAGAAAATTAATCTAGAACTATGTAGATCTATCTAGTTTTCCATGGGAATAATCGAGGGCCTCGATAAAACTAGATAATTTTCTACCAGGGTAATAATGAAACTAATACTTGCCAAGATTTTACTTTTTAGAAAGGTATTTTTTATAGATTATATATTTCTTTAATATTGAAGTAAACAATTAAGTATTATCTCTTTATACCTTGGATTACATTTCGTATACCTACTTTTACCATCAACAACTTATATTTCTATATCTAATTTTTAGAATACAATGACTTACCTAAACATTTTTTTTGTTAAATCCATTTTAGTTTTCTTTAAATTCAATTACTCACACAGTTCGCAATATTCTAATTTATCTGAATTTATTTTCTCTATAAATAATATACATTAGTGTGCGAAAATATAATCTAAAAAATCTGTGATTATATGTTTTCCAACCCTTTTTTTTCATTCCAACCTCATAACTCTACATAACACTTTTACTAGATAATTAAAAGTACTTTACTCCTTTTTACTTAATCGCGACGTTTCTTATTATTGACATTATACCTTTTTCATTCTTAATGTTTCTGCAATATGCTTTTCATGCTTTCGTCAAACGTAAAATAAATTACGTATTTTTAGGATTTTATTTAGTATTATTAAACACTGTCAAAAATCAAAATAAAATATCTATATGTAATTTGTATGCCCTTGAATAAGAATGGTACGATAAACCCTTCCTAATACTCCTATAACTAGTCAATTCCAAATCGATTCGTAGAATTAATGCATGAATTCACCACTATCTTTAATTATTTCATCTTATCAATTACATAGGAATAAAAGCAGCATTTGTAAACTAATCAAATCTTTCAATTAATTTGTTTGGCAAAGGATTAGTAATTTAAAAAAATAATACAAAGAAAATTATTGGATTGTATTTTATTATAAAATATATCATAATTATCGACACCTGAGAGTGTCAAATAAATGTTTTAGTAATTAAGTAACGCTTTCATTTTAAAGTGTAATTTAATTTATCTAGAAAATCAGCACATAATTTAACTTAGAATAATACACTTTCTATAAACTATTCCAATGAAAAGAGAAATAAAAATAAAATGAATATACATACAGGGTGGGCCATTTTAATCTCCGCACCTAAGTTTCTCCGTTCCTAAGCGTGGTATCGAAAAAAAGTTGAGACAAAAGTTCACAAGGTAGTAAACATCAGTACCCCTACCAATATCCTCCTTGCTGAATCAAAACTTGTATCTATACACGAAAGAACTAAAAATTTATGCTTAAACTACTTATGCAAAACAATTTCAAATTCAAGTCTACCTGTAAATAAAGCTATAAATAGCTCTTTTCACATATTTAAAAAAAGAAAGAAAAAAATAATGCTCCTATGCTGTATTGATCAAATATACACCTTAAAAGATGAAATCAAAATTCAACGACACTATAATCTCTATCTCACAGAATACGATATTGTTATATCTAACCTTGAAGTAGACACTGAATTCGGAAAAACTCTACGACAAACGGCTGATCCAAATAGGTTACTTGAAAAATTCATTAAAAAAAATGACGCGATTGCAATTTTTACAGATGGTAGCAAATCAATCAATGGTACGAGTATATCAGTAGGAGCAGCTTGCTTTTCTTTTGACTTAAACACTTCTATTCAAAGAAGTATTAACAATAATGCGTCAATTTTCACAGCCGAATGCATTGCATTAAATGATGCACTAGACCTGGCTACAAATTGCACAAACACAAATGTAATCGTTTTCACTGATTCCTTAAGTGCATTACAAACAATAAAATCCTCAAAACTTAACATTAAATTAAATCACTATATTTATGAAATCAAAAGAAAAATTTGTGAATTTACAAAAAAAAATACCAACCATTTTAAAGTTAAGCTAGTTTGGATCCCTGCACATATAGGAATCAATGGAAATGAACGGGCTGACCAACTTGCTAAAGCAGCTACAAATAATCCTTATTGTAAAGATTTCCACATTCCTTTCTCTGACTTACGCCAGAAATTTAAACAAACTTCCAAATGCAATACAGAAAAAATGATTACTGAAATGGGCAAAAAAAAAGGTGTAGACTATTTTCAAAATTTTTACACTCTAAAAAATAAACCCTGGTTTGAAAAAAGTAATTTTAATCGGGCAAATATTGTCATGATAAACAGATGTCGAGCTAACCATTATAATCTCGCTGCATCTCTGGCTCGCATCAGCATAATTAGTGATCCTAACTGTACATGCAATACAAACATACAAGACCTCGATCACATACTTTGGCAATGCCCACTTTATGAAACACAACGACAAAACCTTGTAAGCGACCTCAGTAAATTACATATCTACCTACCTAATAAGAGCTCATCTATACTTGTTGATACGCGGCCTTCTGTATACAAAACTCTGTACAAATTCTTTTGTAACTGTAAGTTAAACTTATAATGTTATACATAAACACGCTATACTTTGTAATCAGACTGTATATCTAATCTATGTAATGCTAAAAAACCTCGTATGAGGTTAATAAAGCTTAAATTAATAAAAAAAAAAAAAAAAATGTAATACTTTTCAACATTAAAAGACTGTTGATTATTTCTAACCCCTTGAAGGAAATAATTATAGTCACTGGTAAGAATATAACAATATGTATTAATTTTGCTTCCTCAAAGAGGAAGTTTTGTGATAGTAAAAGAAAAAGTTTTGTTAAAAACATGTTAGAAACATGTTTTGAGATTTAAGGAATTAAAATACACCATATTTAGAAAATGTTCATATGGATGTGTATGTGTGTGCGTGTGTGTGTGCGTGCATGTGTGTGTGTGTGTGTGTGTATGTATGTGTGTGTTTGTGCATGTATATCTCGTGTAATCCACGGAAACATTTAATGTTTCAGGGTTCAGTTTGTTTGCTTTTTTAAACGAAGGGGGCACAATAATACCTTTTTTAGTTTTTCGCATTCGTTTTTGTTTTTTATTGGTTTCTCGATTTTCGGCTTTTATTTTTTCGGGTTTTTTGGTGCGTTAGAAATAATATCATCGATCCAATGAAAAAGGAATTGCAAGATCATAAAATTACCTACCTTTTACCGCCCGAAATTTCGGATAAGGTGTTTCCTTTCTTTTCTTAAACACGAAAACGTCATCTTTTGTTTGAACGGTGATTTCTGTGAAATACATGATTAAATGTCTTTGAAAAAAATTGAGGTAATTGGAACAATGCAGAAGATTATCCTGTAAAATTTTTCAGACATTTTATTTCTCTATGATTGGGAAAAAAAACATTTTGTACAATCAAAAATCTCCGGTAATGATTACATAATGCGGTTATCACGAGCACGTGGGGGGGGGGGGGGGGGGCTGCGGCGATTTAATTCACTAGTAGTTCCCTTACGGTGGTCCTATAATAAATTTTGAAAAATGTGCTAGTTACTGACTAATTCAAAATTAAATAATTCTTACGTAGATGATGATGAGAATTATAAAAATCCATACAATTTCTCAATAGAGGAGATCAATGAAAAAATAAAAACTTGCGGGAACCTCACAGAGGAGTAAAAACATGAATTAAGAGCTTTGCTCATTTCAAAAAAAGAAGTATTTGAAAAAGAGCCAGGTCTATTAACCACTTACGAACACGAGTTTATAATTACTGATGAAAAGCCGTGGTTTTCGCGACCGTACCCATTGCCCAAATATGTATAATTATCAGACCGGGTTTAGACGCAAAAAATTAAATAAAGTATTACAATATAATTATGAGGGACCACCAGGTATTGAAGAAGTCCTTAAAAAATGCGGGGATACCTATAATGAGTATATCTGATTTTACAGCAAGCTATTGTTAAATACATTTAGCTGAAAATTGAAAAAGATTTACCGCGTTCAAAGTGGATAACGTGGAAACTTTCGGCGTGACTTCACAGACTTTGTAGTATTATTCGCGGACGATATAACGATTCGGTCACGTAATTTTGAGGAGCACTTGGAACATCTCGAAAAACTATACGATAGATTAATTAAATATAATCTCCGTCAAATCTTAAAAAAATCAATTTTTTTGCGGAGTAATCGAATTCTTAGGTCACTTTATTTTGGCAAAGGGTATAAGACCAGATCCGGAAAAAATTCGAACAATTAAATTTTTCAGGCGGCCACGTAATGTACGTGAATTACAAAGCTTTACAGCACGCAATTTACGAGGAGAAATACACTAAAGCGTTAGAAAACGAAAATATTTGTGACGATTATTCGTCGATCCGTCATACCCAAAGCAACATAGTTAAAAGGGTTTATCGCGAACTTGGTCATTTCTTCCGTAGATTTGTACACGAAAAATACAAAGGATAGGCACGTTATGTAAAAATTATCCAAAATATAATTAACGAATCCCACCATCAATCAACTAATTTCACTACAACCGAACTGCATCTACGGATAAAACCGATGCGTATATGGGAAAAATATTTAAAGCTTCCGCGCGGTGACGATAACGAGCCTCTCGAACAAAGAATCTCATTAGTAAGAGAAAGGACGCATCTTATAGCCCACACACGGGCAGATAAAAAGTACTATAAAACGAACCATTTTATATTCAATAAAGGAGATAAAGTTTTAGTGAAAGCACTAAACGTCTCCGACGCGACGGAAGGAAAAGTCGCAAAATTTTTCGATGTATACAAGATCCATATTGGCCATTTTTCGATGGGCCATACACCATCGATACAAAACGTCGGAATTGATACTTATTTAATTATGCACGAAAAATCAGATAAAGAGCGTGGAAAATTCCACCTTTCTAATTTAAAACCATATTTTGAACAATAATCATAACATCATTCATCTCTCATATCATTAAAGGTAATCTGACGATAAAATATATAAAAATAAGTTGGCAGATTAGCCAACAAACAGGTGAAGAATCACGCTCGAATATGTTTAAAAATAATAAACGCACTAGGGTGGATGTACCGTTTGTGGCCAGTGCTCCTGTTTTGGCCATGTAACATAATTTTAATTATTTTAAAAGTTTTAACTGTCAAATTCCATACAACTGCGGCATTAACATGATTCTTAAGTACTTTAGAACATTGTATAATACTGAAGATATAGTTAGCTCAGTATATTTTGACAGAAGAAATACTTTTATTTTGAGGTGTGCCGAAAATGGCATTTTCTTACACAATTCGACAAGAGAAACAAATGACCAAAATGTTCATATTACTTAGTAATATCATTTGCAGTATGAAATAACTGCATAGGTACAATTAATTATATTAAATAATTCAGATAAAATTTAAAAATTACAAAAGAACTGTAATTTTATAGAAACTAAAGAGGTGGTCAGAAGTAGTACAACAAAAATGTTAATATACTAGTTTTGGCCATAGTACCTCAGTCATAAAAATAACATCAGGTTTACATTTTACATGATTATTTTAAGTTTTGTAAGTCTGCGAAATAGATAATATGATTTCAAACGACGTTTTTAGTCAGTAAAAAGGTTAATTTAAGTAAAATACTAGAGGCATCAAAAGCATGTTATAGGTTACAATAGGTTATATTTAATTCATCAACATGTCTTCGAATTGAATCAATGTAAATGTAGAAACGCATTTTATAGCATTGTGAAGAAAAAAAAGACTGTTCTAAGAAAGAAAAATGATCATTTAACGATTTTTAAATTAATAAATGACTTTTACGTCGATTTGTACTTTAGCATACAAAATTTATTTAATTTAACATTTTAAAAGAGATTAAATCCAAACATATACAAGAAATAACTGCTTTATTGTTGAATGTATGCATTTTAATTGCTAATCATTGATAATACGAAAATATGTTCATGATAAACATCAATTTCGATAGGAGCCAAAGCCGGTACATTCCTATGGTCAAAACTAGTGATTAGGTGACCAAAACCGGTGAAGAATGAGTTTTATTTTAGTTTATCCATTTGTGAATTTTTCTCAGGGTTTTTCATAAAACAAACTATGAAATTATCAAATACATGTATTTTATCATATGTACAAATGTTGAATGATGAAATATTATATTTTACCGTAGTAAGTACATTCTCGAACGTCAAAAGAAGCTTTAGGTGGCCAGAAACGGCACGTCCACCCTACCGTAGTAAATATTATATCCATGTAAATAGAAAGTAGGCATAAATGTACACATACATTGTAATAAAAAAAATAATAACGAAATAAGCAAAAAAATGTATATATAAGACAGTATATGTGTATACAAATATTTTAACAAACATAGCGTACAGTAAGTCAGGGTATAGATAAACAAACAAATTATATACGTAATTTTTCTGAAATTATAAATCGTAGTTAGAGTGAATAAATATGGCACCCTATTAACCGTTGTTAAAAAACACTCTATTAAAAGTAAACGTCATTCGTCTATGAAGACAGAGGAGCTAGTAAGTTGCGACCAGGCCGTGCAGGTCTTGGAGGTGTTGCTTGCATCAGGAACCTCCATATGCGAGTGAGTCTATATAAATGAAGTAAAATAAAAACGTACGCGTAGTTATAACTTTTTTGTTATCTTCTCCAAGATTTTCTATTACAACACAAATAAATAGAATAGATAGACGTACACGTATATTAGTCTAATATAAAATATAAATTCTGCAAATACATAATTAGTTTAAAAGTAAATGTAAGACGAGTGTGATAGTATAAATTATTTTTTTTATATAAACAATTGAAAATAACAAATGTACAATAAAGAAAAAATTATTTTTCAAAAAAATTGCAAGAAGTAGACCGTAAATATAGCATAAATTATATTTTGTCTATATAATTAGTTAGTTTGATGTTCATCACCTTATTTTTGACGCAATGAGGCATGATATCCCTCTTGTTAATTGGGATACTTTATTAAATAATAAAAATTTACATATAAATTTAGATAATTTTTACAATACTATTGTTATTAACCCTATGTATTATATACTCCGGGTTTATTCAAATATATTTACGTTAGCTCCGAATTCTATTGTCGCCGTCAATCAGCCAATCAGGGCTCAGGCATCATGTCACACGACTAGGAGAGCGTCGCTTTTGCTCCGTTTTGTCTCGCGTCTCGTAAAGTCGCTCCGCGGATCGCTAACAAGCTACACGCCACTATCCCCACCTCGCGTTGGTTATTTAGTAGCAATAAACATCAACTTATTGCCTAATTCAACCGTGTTGTGTGAGTTCTTATTTATTTAAACCCACAACTCGAAACATTGGTCCTTCGAGCCAGCAAGGAGCAGGTAAATAATTAGCGGATAAACGCACCACGCGGGTCGCGTGCAAATCGCGAGCGTCGGCAGCCATGTTGAGCGCGGCAACAGGTTTCGCGCCGTAAAGTCGTAATACGACTTTTCGGTCGCCTCATCAAACTCACGCCTTGCGAGAGCATATTTTTTTGTTTTCTCTCTTGGAGTGTCGCGTAAGTGCACAGTGGTGAAAAAAGGGAGAAGTGACCATTACGAGAGCATCTCCAGTTAAGCCCTGCAGCAATCACTAATATTGCACTGCAGTGTAGGCTAGACCGTCAACGATCACTGCGAGAAGAAGAAAACTGCAAGTTCATCTACCTCGGGGCATAAGCGATCCGCGTCAAGAGGAATGGCAACGACGGCATTTTCCGGGGTACGAGTCCATTGTGGCAGAGAGGGGACAGGGTTTGCGCTCCGACTCACTTTGGGCAAGTCCATTGCGCCGAGCAGGGGTGGACACGAACATCCACCACTCAGACCACGCCACGTCCGCATTCACTATTCCTGTGCAAGGTAAGGCTCGGGCTCGCGTTGCGCGCGGTGCCGCCATACAGCCGTGCAACAGGAGAGGCAGGGAACGCAGGAGCAGGTACAGCTCATCGTGCGTTGGTGCAGTTCGCGCGGCGCATTCAGCTGATAGACGCGAGGAGCGAGTTAATGCACACCGCCGCGCCAGTTCAGCAGCTAGCGTCCAGGGGGAGCTGTGAGTAGCGTCCATAGCGTGCGCGTGGCGAAGTTTCGTCGCGGCGGAGCGGGCAAAAACCGAGAGATGTCTGCAAGCCAGTTCCTAGTAGCTGTCGCAGTAACCACGGAGAAGAGGCCGCGATCGGGGTGCAGGGAGGCCGCTGACTCACAGTGGCCAGCAACTAGAGGGCGCAATCGGGGTTCAAGGAGGCCCGCTGTATCACAGCGGCCAAAAAGACGAGGCCGCGTTTTGGTGGTTATTTTTTCGCATTTTGGGGGTTCGTCTCTAGCCTTCTGAAACTTCAACAAATGATTTGTAATTTCTCCAGTGTTCTGTAAATTCAGCAACACTGAAAGCCAAATTTAGCGCTTTTATAGGTTGCTTGTAGTCGCTTTATCCAAAACTTCTGAAGCTTTTTGTAGAGTAGAGGTTTTTTTTTGTTGATAAATATAGTGGATTGCTTTGCTTGGTGACTGGGTTGCATAATAAATGCCATAATAATTGATACTGCATTTTATCATCACAGCTACACCAAACAACATAACGCGTCTTCGGTCAAGGAAGCTGCTGCACCAGGCTGGGCCCTGTTTCATCGACTGACAGCCGTCACACCTCAATATTCTTGCTCACAGCCTGTATATTAAAGTCCAGGTGCAAACAAAACGAGCCTTACTGGATATCATACTGATGCCAAAGGCAGGGATTGTACACACGTCAGTACAGAGCTACCAGGTTTTAGTTTCTTTTTTTGATTTTGTTTAGCTTTATTTTTTTTAAACATAGAAGCATACTGTCCTGTTGAGAATTTTGTATGTTAACGTAGCTGGTGGTGCTTAAGTTCTTCGTAGGCCAATGGTATCCAGCTACGTCAATGCTAATTTTTTTGTTGTTTTGCCCATTTAATAGAAGTCTGCTGTCCTGTCGATAATGCTATAAGGCATAGTGACCAGTAGTAATAGTTTTATTCTGGTTAATTTAAATTCAGCTAGGCTCCATGTAGACCAATAGTATCCAGCTTCGCATTTTTCATTTTTTTATGTAGCTATAGCGGGGTATGTGGTTTTGATGTGCGCATCTTAATATTGCAGGGCAGGACATTGCTGATTTAGACACAGAGCAGCTGTTGATATAGTGGGGTGCTTGGCTTTGGTGTACGCATCTTACTATTACAGGGCAGAAAGTTGCTGATTTGGATGCAGAGTAGATGATGTTAGAGTTGCAATCAATAGACAGATTTTTTTATTGCAGCGTCAGCTGTTATAGTAGACTGGTGTTCGGGTCTTCCGTTTCAGACGGTCATTGAAGGTACCAGGATAGTGTGACTTAGGTTTTGTAGTATTTCTAATACGTTGCAGTTGTATACTGGAATTTTTAATACCTATTAAACCAGTGATTGCTAGAAATAGGCATTATACCAGCAAAATAGACACTTAATAGCTGTAACTTCTATAGTCTACAGGACCAACAAGAGGTCTTAAACTGCAATTTTCTTGACAGGTGGGTTAGGTCGTATCAGAGTGTTAGGTTTGCTTTAGTGGTAACAGTCAACAACATGGATTTGATAGAGAAGTAGATGAGGTTATACCAGAAATTAGCTCGAATATACGAGAATTTTGAGAAACTAGGTGATGAGAAAATGACTCAAGGAGCCTGTGCAGCTCTAATGGAGCTACTTCAAGACTTATGGTCCAAATTCGATAATAATCATGATCTGATATTGGACGATGAGAACGTAACTAGCGAGGAGAATTATTTCAAGTTGAAACTTTATATAGAGGCAGACGAAACGTATGCGCTCAATCTAGGGCTCCTGAGAGAACACTCCATACAGTTAAAGGCTGCCGAGCCCCCTCAGCCTCTTGGTAGCCAATGTTTCGAATAGAAATTCTGCCAAGCTTCCTCCTGTCGAACTTCCTACATTCTCTGACGATATTCGAGATTGGGTTAGGTTTAAGGATTCATTTGTAGAAATGATTGTCAAAGATGCAACCATACCAACAGTGTATAAAATGCCCTATTTAAGATCTTCTTTGAGGAGAAATGCTGCTTCCTCATTAGAGGAGTCTCTGGTGGGAGGGGAAAATTTTGCTAATGCCTGGAAGGCAGTAATGGCTCATTTTGACAATACCAGGTTGTTGATAACCAAATTGTTAGCCAAACTACTGGCTCAAAAAGCAATGTCTGCCGAGACTTCGCAGGAAATTTGCAGGGTTCAAACGGGGACGAAGCATATATTGCAGGCGTTAAAGGCTCTTGGCAGTCCAGTGCAACACTGGGATAATTTTACTGTCTTCTTAACAGTTGGGAGGTTGTCTCCGCACATTCAACGGAAGTGGGAGGAATCGGTGGCTAGGTCTAAACATCCGCAGAAACCATCCGCTTTTAACACCTTAGATGAGTTTTTGGAAACCGAAAGGTTAGCATTGGTTCAATTAGAGAGTACTAAAGAAGGAGCCTCCTTGGGAGACGTATCGAAAGGCAAGGACTCTCGCTTTGATTGGTCTAAAGAAAAGACCACCGTCCCCAAAAACAAGTATACTAAGTCGATTAATCTAGCTCAAGAGAGCAAAACTAAAAATTCTTCTTGTCCCATATGCAAAGGCAATCATTTTATTATGAGATGTAGCATATTCCATATGTTGATAGATGGGTTGATCAGGGTGGGCGGTCGATTGAAAAATTCCATGCTCAGCATAGATGAGAAGTTTCCAATCATAATACCCTCGAATAGTCGCCTGGCTCAGCTAATCGTTGCTTATTATCATCATTTAACGTTTCATGGTGGTATTCAGCTCACTTTAGCCTGTATTCGCAGAATGTTCTGGATCAATAAAGGAAAACTCAAAGTAAGAGCTTTTGTCCAAAAATACGTCACTTGCAGACAGTTTAATGCCTTACAATCTCAGGAGAAAATGGGTGATTTTCCCGCCGATCGTGTGCAGCCTGCTCGCTTATTCTCTAGGGCAGGAGTAGACTATGCAGGCCCTTACTTACTGAGTACATCGCGGCACAGGGGTCACAAGTCCTATAAAGGTTACTTCGTAGTCTTTGTCTGTCTTTGCACCAAAGCTGTGCACTTGGAGGCTGTATCCAGCTACGATACCGAATCATTCATAGCAGCGTTTAAGCGGTTCGTCTCGCGTCGCGGTCCATGCTCATCATTGTTGAACGATCAGGGCACGAACTTCGTAGGGGCCGACGCTGAATTACGCAGGATGTATGCCCTCGGTTCTGAATTCATAAATATTGTAAGTCCAGCATTGCAGGATTGTGGTACGGTTTGGAGTTTTAATCCGCCCGGCGCGCCACATTTCGGCGGTATTTGGGAAGCGGCGGTCAAATCGACAAAACACCATCTGAAAAGGGTCACTGGAGATACGATCCTCACTAAAAGCTGACTCCCATGCAGCGGTGGCGGCGCATGACTCAGTTGAATCAGCGCTTTTGGGACTATTGGTCAAGTGACTACTAGCATCAACTGCAACGTCGCACCAAATGGAAGGATGACCAACCCTCCTACCAAGTCTGTGACATCGTGTTGATAAGGCATGAGGTAACTGCTCCCACCAGGTGGCCGCTAACCGCGTGGTCTCGCTACGCACCGCTACCACCACGCTTCGCCGGCCAATCGCCAAGCTAGTCAAGCTTCTAGAGGTCGATGCAGCCCAGGAGGGTGGTGATCATGAAGATTGAAAATAGAAGATCAAAGAAATATTGATTTAATTCGAGTCAGTAGGTGGCACTCTCAATGCTGTATTTTTGCTCTTGTATTTTTTTTATTCTTTTTTTAATTTCTAACGAAGGAAACGAAATCAAAGAATTGTTACGCGTTCGACGCATTAAACCTAAGTAAAATTCTAAGTAGAAGTTGTGTTTTTTTTGATAGATCAATTAAGATGTTAAATATTGTTAAATGAAACTACATAATTTTACGTACAATTGTCAAAATATTTTTATATCGTTTTATGTGAAAACGAGGGGGGCGGAATCTTATTAACCCTATGTATTATATACTCCGGGTTTATTGAAATATATACGTTAGCTCCGAATTCTATTGTCGCCGTCAATCAGCCAATCAGGGCTCAGGCATCATGTCACGCGACTAAGAGAGCGTGGCTTTTTCTCCGTTTTGTCTCGCGTCTCGTAAAGTCGCTTCGCGGATCGCTAACAAGTTACACGCCACGACCCCCACCTAGCGTTGGTTATTTAGTAGTAATAAACATCAACTTATTGCCTAATTCAACCGTGTTGTGTGAGTTTTTATTGATTTAAACCCACAACCCGAAACAACTATGCATAATAGTATAAAGAAACATGTTCCTACTAGATCCTTAAAACACTTATATTAGAAAAGAAACTTGCTCATAGGCTCTGGAAATCATCTAATGAAAATACAGATTATATAAACTTTAAGTTCTTGCGTGCAAAATATATAAGATTATCTTAAAGCTTTCTGATCATTTGTTAATTCTATACGAAATAATTATGTAATACCTGACTACATAAAATGTAATGACCCAGTATCTTATTTGGGTTCAGAAATGGCTAACATGTTCGCCTCTGATTTTGGTCTGTCTATTCTAAATCGAATCTTCCATGCAACCAGGATGACACTGAGCCACTAAATATTGAACTAGATATCAGTTTAGAGGAAATAAGCCTAGTCATAACAATTTGAAAAGAAATACTAGTATCGACCCGGATAGGATTCCAAATTGATTAAGAATGTCGAGATTCATTGAATACACTTTTATACATTATTTACAATAAATCCATCTCTATGGGAACTTTCTTAGATAGATGGAAATGCTCTTTTATAATACCCATATTCAAATCTGGCGATAAATATCTGGTTGAAAACTATAGACCCATCTTTATTATAGGTGCTATTCCAAAAGCCTTGGATGCAATTATGGACAACAAGTTATCAAATTTCATACTGTCTAAAATTATTTCTCAGCAACACGGCTTTACAAAAGGAAAAACTACAATAGCAAATTTATTTAAATTTTGTAACTTTGCTTTCGATAACTATGAGAAAAATCATCAATCTGATGTAATCTAACTTCATTTCTCAAAAGCTTTCGGCAAAATTAATCATGTAAAACTTTTATAAAAGCTGCATAATTTTGGTATTCAAGGGAAATTACTGCTATAGATTAAATCATACCTATTTAATGGGGCTCAAGCTGTAAAATTTAGAGGTTTTGTATGCAAGCCTGTAAGCGCGTTGTTTAGTGTACCATAGGGGAGACATCTAGGACAAGTATTGTTTAATATTTTTATAAACGACGTTGTAACTGTGATAAATCTTTCTAAGTGCCTGCTCTATGCGGATGACAAAATTATTCAATACTGCGTTGAATCCAATAGATTGTAACAATATTCAAAGAGATTTAATTTCTATAACCAAATGGGCAAGTAATAATGGACTTCAATTGAACATCTCGAAATGTAAAATTATGTCTATAAATCGGGGCCAAGTATTAGGCTACAAATACCGTATAAATGATTCTGTGTTGGAAAGAGTTTCAGTTTTCAATGACCTTGGTGTAATCTTTGATAGCAATTTAACATTTGAAAGTCACTTGAATTCAGTAATATGTAAAGGTTATAAAACCCTTAATTTCATTGATAGAACTGCTAAAAGCTTTAAATCTCCATCTTCTCTAGTTCATTTATATACCACTTTAGTATTACCAACTTTTATGTATAGATCACTAATTTGGAGCCCCTATACTCTACAAAACATAAATAAACTTGAATCAATCCAACACAGATTCATGCGTCTTCTTTCTTACAAAACTACTCTTCTATGCATTTTTATGATCACAATTACAATAGTATCTCTATTAAATTTAACATTTACACAACAAAATCACTTCATGAACTACAGTATGTTACTTTAGCTAGAAATATTTTGA
Organism: Gastracanthus pulcherrimus; assembly: GCA_949152435.1. Taxonomy (NCBI): domain Eukaryota; kingdom Metazoa; phylum Arthropoda; class Insecta; order Hymenoptera; family Pteromalidae; genus Gastracanthus; species Gastracanthus pulcherrimus. The sequence continues at coordinate 122,924,341 of OX424575.1, read as the reverse complement.
GAAGAAAAATACATCGTAACGAATTGTTTAACTCACTGTCTGTAGGCCAGAGCAATTATAATTTCGGCAATTTAAGCCTCTTACTGAAAACACATATAAGTTAAACAATCCCTATTATTTTACTCTTGCTAGAATACGAAGGAGTTGGAATAATTTATCATCCTCGCTACAAGATGTCACTAGTGAATCCTCTTTTAAATCAAAATGCAAACAGCTAATTCAACAAACTACAATGCTTAGTTTCCTTCCTAACCTATATTATATTATATTTGCGTTTTTATTGGTAGTTTATTCAACGTATATATTCAAACTCTACTTATAATTCGATCGTACTAGCCTCTCGTTATACTCTACATTTGTAGTATTTTGTAAAGAACTTTTCAGTCCGTATATTAAATGAAATAAAATAAAAAATATAATAAAAATAAACAATTGAAAATAATAATGTACAGAACAATCCGTAAATCTGTCGACATTCTGCGGATCGCATATAGCCAATAGTAGGAAGCCACCCAGCGTGTAGCTGCGGGATTCCCACGGAAACGCATAAAAGAACTAAAGATGCACAGAGGCAAACACTTCAGTGGATGGCAGACGCTTATCTGCCAAGAATATCAATAGTCCCACAGCCACCAACAACAGCACCACCATACGCACCAGGTGCGCCACCAAGAAAGAGAAAAGGCATTGTGGAAACTATAAAGTATACGAAGACAACACCACTTATCACTTTCGCTCCACCGCCTACGCCCGCTCCTCTGCCATCCCCGCAGAAACTATTCATGCCATCAACGAATACCCCTGCCGATGAATGCGAAGACGGCACGGTACAAAGTTAGCTGCAGGGAGGAGGCTCTTCGAGACACTGTGAAACTTAGAAAATTCCAGGTCCCCATGTCCCCACCTACCCTCTCCATTCCAGAAGAAGACCTGGGACAGTTTGAAGACATCGAACACTGGGACCTGGACGACTATGCAAAATTCTTCATGGTACAATAAGATCATGTGCGTTAAATTTTTGTTTATTATTGTTTTTCATATTTTTTCTTTTATTAGTATTATTATTATTTTTCTTATTACGATTGCAAATGTAGCAAAAAATTGTTTTTTCTTTTTTTTGTTATCTTGTTCAATAAAAATTACGTTAATATAGAGAAACATGAAAATTAAAGTATTGGTTTGTAAGAGCGATAGATAATATAACTATAGATTAAAATAGAATAAGTAAAAATTCAAATTAAGATAAATCGACTCTAATGCTTCACAACCTGCTGCTGCCTGTCAACGTTAGGAAATAAAATCTCTTCATTCCTCCTCAGATATTTTATATAGGGGGCACGGCATGCTATCAAAGATAGTAAGCAACAGCAGGTAAAAATGTGTTTCCAGGAACGCACGTGGTCCGCAGGCGAGACCAGGCATAGCCGTACCAGCAAGCGCGCAAGCAAGCCGCAGCGAAAGCGCCGCGGCAAGGTAGGAGATAAGTAAGAGAGTAGCAGATACCGGTAGAATAGGGAGCCGACGAAGACGGGATCGAAGGGCCGATCGCGGCCAGCGTAGAAATACTTGCTCTCTGAGCTCCAGCGTGGTATCAACTAATAAAGCTACCTCTGCCTCATAGCCGCCAAAGAGATAAGAAAAATAGAACGAGCGACGCGCATGAGCATATACGCACTCGCGCACCTCAGCTTGTAACCAAATCTAAGCTACCTACCTAAATAAATAGTATATTCCCCACAAATTTCTTCTTAGTTATTTCTTCTATTAATCACATAATTAATATTAATTCGCACACAGAGAACTGTTAGCAGTAGCCCGCATGGTCACATGAAGTTCTCTTCTAGCAGTCTCCGAATAATATAATCTAATATTCCCCCGACTTAAGGGGTGTATATAGTAGTTGAATATCAAATAATAACATTACATCTTATGGGGAACAGACATCACTTGGATTGCCTCAGTCAAACCAGAGAGATTCCTGTTCCAGTCACCACATCGCTTGCTGGCTGTCTACTATCCCTTGGATGCCACGCAGCGGTGTAACATCACATTATTTAATTTGTTATATTTCTAACTACATGCTCACGGGTCTAAATAAACGCGGTATAAACAAGGAAATACAAAAGGACCATTACAGTATCGGGCCCAAAATCTAAGATCACCATTGGATTCCTGGTAAAATTATAAAGAATATGTGCCACATTATTTTGTTTATAAATATTTTCCGTGAGATATTTCAGCATTAAATTTAATTAAAGTTACTTAAAATGCAAAAACTTTTTTGGTACTCAACCAATTTTTATTTTTAAGGTCTTATTTTGTCCATTAAATGTATTTTTATAAATCGACCAAAACAAGTTTTTAAAGAATTTTTTGTTGCTAAGAAAAAGCTTATAGTTTAAAATAAATTTATATGAACTTGCGTAATATAATGAAGCAATAAGCGTTCTCTTAGCAACAAAAAATTATTTTAAAATTTTGTTTTGGCCGATTTATAGAAACACATTAAAGGAACAAATTAAGACCGTAAAAATAAAAATTACATGAATACCGAAAAAGTTTTATCATTTTCAATAACTTTTTTTCCAATTAGCAATAATTATTTTTGAAACATCAGAATTGTTGATAAAAATAGTACATTATGTAATAAGGGCAAAAAGTCGAATATGTTCCCGCGGGTGAGTTTACTCTTTAAAAAGCATCACGTTTTTCATCGTCACACAATTGGGTAGTATCAGGTAAATTGTCATAATTTCTAACTAATCTTTCAAATCTATCCTAAATTCTGAAGCTTTCTCTTTACTAAGATTATTTTGAATACTATATAACTGTTTTCTTAATTTTTCAGGAGTCAAATATGTTTCAGATCGTTTGAACTCGTCAATTTGATTTAATAATTTTACTGGATCTATTATCAAGAAAACTTTGGAATGATGACTATTCATTAAGTGATTACTTAAAATATCGCCTCGTTAACAACTCGATATTTTTCGTCGCTCATATTTTTGAGACCGTTTGTAAAAATTGTTTATCCTTTTTCGTTCTAACGATTTCACAAATTGCCTTTATGCTTCATGCATACTTCCTGGCGGACCGAACTCAAGTCATTACAAAAAGAAGCGGGAATATTCTCTCTCACGTATGCTCTCTCTCTCAATAACAGAGCGCACAGCGACAATTATTGCAAATGTAAACCAGTAGGATATTTGGTGTCATATGTAATATATATATTTATTTTAACATCAATATAGGACTTTATATAATATTAAAGTTAATGTATATATGTATGCATGCTCATCGTAAAAGTAAACACACCTAGTTTATACCTTGGTCCAGATGTCCAAGATGCTGCGCATAATTTTACATGATTATCTCAGACATGGTTCATATGTCCTAGATGTTGCGAATCAAATCGCACTGTTAACGATATTTTTCAACTATCGTTAACTTTTTCAGTGGGTGTACGTTAGGCTGGTCCAAAATATCCCGAACCTTACATTTTCTTCTTGTCACCCCTTCAAAATGTTGTAATTGGCTTAAAAATGAGATATTTTTTCCGCCAGTTGCCTAACGTTAACATTACGAGGTCTCTACCACCGCAAATAAGTTTTATCATTTGATTTTAAGCACTTTTATTATATTAGGTGAAGTAAAAATAATTGTGTATTAATTTATCCAACTACCATTTATTTTAATTTTATTATAAGTTTATTAACAACTTCACCGCATTAGGTAAGCAAAAGAATTCTTTTACTACACAATAAAATTGTGGTTTGCTCATTTTACACTAAGAAACCTGCTATTTTCGGAGAATTTTCATGGCAGTATATGTAAACCAATTGATACATTCGACGTCGCATTTTTAAGAGTAAATCGAGTACTATACATATACAGAAAAATTAAGGGATAATAGGATATCTTGGGTTTTATATGCCAACCGATTATTTCTAGATTATTTTTTATTCAGTTGACCCCTCAACTCTATTTAAATGTACATATTTCAGGGGCAAACTTGAATTTAAAATTTTTAAATAATAATAACCGTATTTATTTGACCTTCTTTACTTACTAAAGATATAATAATTATGGTTTACTTATACCAATAAATGGCTACGAGCTTTAATCTACATTTTCAATACTTAACCTTAACTTTTTTCTGATTTTAGTTTAAATTGAAAATTTGCTGCCTATAAACGCGTGGCATAACGAATTCTAAACTTTATAGTACAAATTTGATCGCATACACCTATTACAGGAAGAGAAATACTTTTCTGATGAATTTACCGATTATTAATGACCATCTAAAGGTGCATAGTCTATAATGCAACCTGCTTATACCATGACATATAGTAAACCATAATTATCATATCTTTAGTAAGTAAAAAAGGTCTAATAAATACGGTTATTGCTATTTAAAAATTTTATATTGAAGTTGGCCCCTGAAAAATGTGCATTTAAATAGAATTGAGGGGCAAACTAAATAAAAAATAATAAATAAATAATCGGTTGTCCATTAATTTTTCTATATATAGTACTTGATTTACACTTCAAAATGCGACGTGTCAATCGATACTGTCATGAAAATTCCCCGAAAATAGCAGGTTTCTTACAAGGAGAGTGCACACCCTGTAGGAGACGATTTTTTATCAAACTTCAGGAGGCGGTTTCTGGTATCTAAAATGAAGCCTAGCACCCGTAATAGTTTCCAATGGGCCCCTGTTCTCGAGATATGAAGTATTTTGCTAAAAATATACGTTATTTTAATGATAAAATGCACCTCTTCTTTTATGCTAGAAAAATTGATCCAAAAGATAATCAAAGTAGGAGAATAGAGCTGTAGTTTCAGCCTCGTTTAATATAAATATATTATTCAGATGCAAAGTTATTTACATTTGAAGATGATGATTAAAAATGTATGAATATTCGATGAATTTTAACTCTTAAATTCTACGAATTTTTAGCATTTTACAAACAAAGCATATATAGTAGCTCCTTTCACGTACTTTAATTATCTTTTGGATCAATTTTCTTGCATAAAAGCTTGCAGAATTATTATCAAGAGAAGAGGTACATTCTTTCATTAAAATAACGCATATTCGAAGCAAAATACTTCATATCTCGATAACAGGGGCCCATAGGAAAATATTACGGGTACTAGGCTTTATTTTTAGGTACCAGAAACCACCTCTTTAAGGTTGATAAAAAATCGTTTCCCGCAGGGTGTACACTCTCCTTGTTAGTGTAAAATGAGTAAACTGCAATTTTATTTTAGAGGAAAAAATTAGTTTGGCTTACATAATGCGGTGAAGTTATTAATAAACTTATAGAAAACGTAAAAAAAAATTGATAGTTAGGTAAAGTAACATACAATTATTTTTAGTTCATCTGATGTAATAAAGGTGCTTAAAATCAAATGCTAAAAAAAAAAACCTGGTTATGGTGGTAGACACCTCTTAATATTAACTGCAAGCAAGCAGCAGATAAAATATCTAATTTTTAAACCAATTACAACATTTTGAAGGGGTTAGCAGAAAATTTAAGATTCGGGGAATTTTGGACCACTCTAGTATACGTGCACGTGTACGAGATGATCATCTTGGGTATGGTCCAGATGTTCCGGAGGCTGCGTATGATTTTTCACTATTATCAATACTTTTTACTAATATTGATAATATCATATAGTGGGTGTACCTGCACGTGTGAAAAATTATCATCTCGGATGTGGTCCAGATGTCTTGGATGCTACATATGATTTTTCACTATTATCGATACTTTTTACTACTATCAATAATTTTACAGTGGGTGTACGTATACGTGTGCGAGATGATCATCTCTGGTGTGTTTCAGATGTCCCAGATGATACATATGATTTTTCACTATTAGCGATGCTGAAGTGCACCTGCTAGTGTTTTGGGTCCTGCATTTACGTCCCACTCTACCGCCTCCTGTATCTGTGAGCCGGTCTGTTGTAGTACTTGCACAGTAGTGCAGGCGAGTTATCGCTGTGACAATAAAACACAGCTTCCACTGGTCAATCTGCACGGCTTTCAACATCTAAGAAGCAACAACACCCGGCCAACTTTTTGAGGTTAAGTGAGGTGAAAACCGCAGAGTGGCGGGAGCTAAACACGAAGCATAATCAACTTAGAGGTGCCACCTCCATCTGGGCACTCTGTACGCAGCGCCACTACTACCAAGGCGTCACCTGCCGACTCGAACTACAACTACGCGGCTACTGACACCTGCTGCATCCTAGCCACAACAGCGTTATTTTTCCCTCGCAGAACAACTCATCTTTGTTGTCACTATCAACGTGGTCGACAGCTGCGCGGTCTGCCGGGAGGTCCCTAGGAGCAGCAACTCTCTACGTAAGTGCTGCATATATAATATAATCTGTCATCCGGCGTGCAAGCCTCTTGCAGTACTTACCAGCGTTACGTCTAGATTATAGCCTAATATACACCTTCTCGTCGTCAAGCTATATGTATCTTACCATACTGAATCCTACTTATCGACCTTCGCTATATAACGTGTATCCTACTTTGTCTACCTCATACTCCACGATGGCACACTCATCCGCCCCAATATTTCCCGAATTACCTTCCGCGACTCTATACCTTTGTCGCCCCCTCCTCGAGTACGCATTATCAATTCCTAGTTTAGGCTAAGCATGCGACCCCCGCGTGTTTATAAAAGGCATAGCTCACCATGGTTCCTGGCCATTTGCCCTCACACTTTTGCCTTCAGCATAGAGCCTTCTGCATTCGAACTTTGAGCCGTAAGCACGTACGCACCAATTTGTTATTCGACTTCTCAGTTGCAAAAGGGACACGCCCTTATATTTAACTTTGTACTTCTAATATAATAAATCTGCTCTTAAACTTATTTGCTCGCACTTATTTATTCGCTGGACCTGCGGTCCTATTCATATCTCCCGCCACCATCTCGAGTACGACCCACCCGCAGCGCAGCGCAGCTCAGTCGGCCCGACTACGAGGAACCAAGGCCTACACACGCACACAACGTAAGCCCCAAAATACCTTGCTAAGCCTTTATAATCCTATCGTAAACTCGCACTTCTTATTTTTACTACTATCATATTGAATATCATCTTCGCTATCCTGCTTTTGCTAAAGCCTCGACTCCCAGGTAAATTACGCAAGTATTGACCAAAACCAGAGGCGAACGAGATTTAATTCCATATTAACTTCGCGCCATTTATTGCTTACGCACGACGTAACAATTCGGGGCCCACTCTCCGGGATATTCTAATACCAATTCGCGCGGATAGCAAATTTTTTTTCAAAATTCAAACATGGCCAACGTAGAATCGGAAAAGAAATTAAGAAATGAAGAGGCCACCGACATTATAAAAAAATATGTAACGGCATCTGACCCAAATTTTGCAGCGGGCAATCGCGAAACAAATTTAGGAGAATTATTAGCATTTTTACAACAATGATATCAAATCGCGAGCGAACAGATTCCGGAACGCGCGGACGACGTAAGTAAAATTTGCAAATTTTTACAAGATAGGATGAATTAATGATAGACATACTTCTAGACTTAATTCACAACAATATTAGTTGCAAAGAAATTATAGAAACTATTAGAGATAGTAAGTCAATTAAGAAATTTGACCACGAAATACACACGCTTTTAAACAAAAACGCCGAAATGACGGAAGTAACTGCCTATCAATCTATTATTAACTCAACAAATACGACAAACCCACCCAAAACAGATTCTAAATTTCTACTACAAAATAATGACCACACCCAAAAAATTGACGTTACAAAAACATCTCCACTTTTTGCTACTCCAAATATACACAGCACACCGTATCATACAAACCAAACAAATAATTACCGTAGACAACCGTGCAACACTTTACAAACTTTTCAAAACAACACTCTCACCCCGGTTCGCAATCTATCAATTAAAGACGCAGTCGAAATGATTCCAAAATTTAACGGTTATAATATCCCACTCAGAATTCTTTTGGACGGATGTAGAGAAGTGCGAAGTATGATACCACCGTGTAACGAGCCTGATTTAGCAAGATTGATAAAAATGCGCTTGTCCGGACATGCATTAAAAAGTGCACAACAAAGAATTTCTCTTAATATGGAGGAGATTATAATGTATTTTGATCGCACATACGGGTCCGCAAAACGTTTTCACGAATTACAGGGCGAATTATCAGTAATGAAACAAAGATACGACGAAAACGTCATTTCATTTTCGAATAGATTAAAATCTGCAATACAAGAAGCATACGAGGCCGCGTTGCGTGAAAAGAGGCACAGACCAAATCTTAAATCCGAATTAGAAAATGATAGTGGAAATTTGCAATGGGTTATAAAAGGGCGAATGAGCAAACATGAACCTCTAGAAGCCGCGATCGACCAAGCAATAGACATAGAGCGCGATTATGCATGCCAAAACATAGATGAACAAATGAAAATACCACAGCCTCCTACACAACCAAAAATTAACGAAAAAGAATCGGCACATAGTTATTTAGTCGATAGCAAAAGAGTAGAAGCGTGTCAAATATGTCACAAATCGGGCCACACAGCGCCTAATTGCCGGTACGCTTCGAAGACGCCGGCCACTCCCCAAAAAAGCATCTGGGCCACGCTCGATCGTGAAAAATCAATACCTTCTAACTCGCAGGGGCGGCCGCAACGTGCCACGCAATCATGGAAAACACCCGAAAATAAAAATCAATACTCCAACTATGTTCCCGCTACCAATTTACATCAGACAAACCAAGCCCAAAGTGATATCACTAAAGCATGTAATTATTGCAAAAACGGCGGTCATTGGAAGAGCGAATGTAGAAAACTTGCATATAATAACAAAATGCGAGAAATGCATCAGGGAAACGAAAACGGGTTCCCGGAGAACGACGCAACCAGGGAAATCCCACAACCCCAGGGAAATCCCACAACCTCACCAACTATTATGCTAAAAACAAATTGCTGCCCACAACCGTTGTCACTAATGCTAGACACCGGCGCTGGGCCAGCACTTTTGAAAATTTCAAAAAAACCGCGTAATGTTCGAGTCGATGCTAACGTAATTTTAGAACTAACCGGTATAACAAAAAGTAGCATAAATACTTATGGCAAAATTCCAATGCAATTTCATGATTTAACATTTTATTTTCACTTATTACCAGATGATTTTCCTATTGAGGAAGACGGTCTGCTCGACAGTGAAATATTTATCAATTATGATGCAGATATCAATTATAGAGTACAATATTTTATAATTGACAATTATAAATTGACTCTAAAATTACCGTCAATTAAAAAAAGTACATAAGTTTTTAATCGCTACTTTTACCGAAAACGCAGAACAGCGCGTGCAATCAAAACCCGAACATTTGCCAAATTCAAGCTCAGAACATCGAAATTCGCAAAATCAAAAATCATATACGCAAAACACTTCCAATACGAAATCCGAAGAGCGAAAATTTTACTTCTAAAACCGAGATTCGAAGTCCCGAAAATCGAGATCCAAAATTCGAAAATAGTAAATTAAACGCACAAAATCGAAATTGTAATAATTCGAAATTAGAAAAGCAATCGAACTCCGAAATTCGAGGAACAGGCGATTCCTAGCAAACTACCGCAAAAATCTACTAAAATTCGCACTCCGAAAGTAGAAAATAAAAGAGCAAAAAATAATATTTTTAGCTCTTGTTTCAGAAAAACAAAAACAGCGCTGTTAGAAACCAATGAAAAATCGCTTCAAAAAGCTGATACAACATCACTGTTAGAAGCAAACAAAAAATCGAATTCAGAAATTAATGACAACGTATTTTTGGAAGAAAATAAACTTGCGTATGATGAAATTAAAAATTGCGATAAAAGTGAGCTTGAAAATGAACTTTTAGAAAAATTGAATTACTTATTGAAAGTTATTAAAGAAAGTCAACAAATAAACAAATTCTTACCCGAACAATTTGAAAATATTCAAATCATTTGTAAGCATATACTAGTAATACTAAATATGAGAAAGTTAATGAAATCCACAAATTAATTATGCAGTTGAAAAAACTAGTTATGTATACAGTACACGCAAGGTCTAAAAATAACAGCTGCGATTACTAATTTTTACTTTTAAGCAATACAATTACCGCAGCCAAAAGTCATATAAAAGGAAAGAAAATCATAAAAAATGCAAATGAAATTAAGAAAAGTAAGATAATGACCATTTTCGATAAGAATGCGAAGGGTAACGACAGCAGAGCACACAAGGTAAAAGCACTCTTGCGCCTCGACTATCTAACCGGCAAACAGAGAGCATCGGTAGAGCGGTTAATAGACCAATATGCAGATAGATTTTATCTAACTGGAGATAAGTTGCCGGCAACAACTGTGCTTGAGCACGAAATCCCCCTTAATAGTAATGTACCCATTCGTATCAAACAATTCCGCCACCCTCCTGTATTAAATGAGGAAATAAATAAGCAAGTACAAGAATTACTAGACAACGATATAATCGAGCTCTCGAACAGCTCTTACTCAGCACCAGTATTTTGCGTTGATAAAAAGCCCGATTCAAAAGGCAATAAACGTTATAAAATGGTGGTAGATTTCAGAAAGCTTAATGCAATTATACATGATTACAATCATCCGGTACCCAATACAACTGATATTTTAGACAAATTTGGGGCGCGCAAAATATTTTTCGGTATCCGTTTGGACTAAAAACAAGTGCATCAGTTTTTCTCGCTCTTATCACGGCGCTAATCGCAGGCATGAAAGGTGTAGTAGCATTTTTGATGATATTTGTATTTTTTCTGAAACCATCGAAGAACCATTGGGAAATAGTAGCTGACCTATTAAAAAGATTAATAAAAGCTAACCTGACATTGCAACCTGACAAATTCGAGTTTTTAAAGGAAGAAATTAATTACCTTGGCCATATTATAAGCAGTAATGGCTTAAATCCCGATCCAAAAAAAATAGAAGCAGTAAAAAAATTTCCAGTGCTCAAAACAGCAAAAAATATTAAACAATTCCTGGGACTCGCCAATTACTATAGACGTTTTATACCTGGTTTTGCAAAAATAGCCAGACCCTTGAACCTTCTACTAAAGAAAAATTAACCATTTATCTGGGAGAAAAATTCTCAGGAAGCTTTCGAAAATTTGAGAGATCGATTATGTGAACCGCCAATCTTAATACATCCTAATTTTGATAAAGAATTTACTGTTACGACCGATGCCAGTGGGTACGCTATCGGTGGAGTGATTTCGCAACAAGAACTTCCCATAGCTTTTGTGTCACGAGGTCTCACCCCAGCTGAAGTAAATTATTGCACTTTTTCGACAGAAGCTTTAGCTATAGTATTTTGTATAACTCAATTCAGACCATACTTATATGGCAGAAAATTCACTCTTATTACAGACCATAGACCATTAGTCTGGCTAACTTCGGACAAAGATCCAAACTCTTTTACTTAATAAATTGAGTTTCATCTTAATTGAGAAGGATATTAATACTTTTAGCGTAGGAAAAAGTAAAAATATTGAAAACATTGAATTCAATTTAATATTAAACAGTATTAAAAAAGAATTGTATTCAACAAACATCAAAATCATTATATTTCTTGGCCATATACAACACCCTCCCTTGTCTGCACGTGGAAAAATTATCGAAGAAATGCATTGTTCTACGATTGGTGGACACAAAGGCGTCAATAAAACCTACAATAGAATTAGACATAAATATAATTGGGAAAATTTTAAGCAGGAAGTACAACAATTCATTAAAAAATGCAAGCAATGTCAATTAAAAAAATTAGTTAGAGTCAAAACCAAGCAAAAGTTAATTATTACTGATTATCCAGCAATACCGTTTGCTAAAGTAGCGCTTGATATAGTCGGACCATTGCCTAAAACTAAGATCGGTAATGAATACATACTTAGCATGCAAGACAAATTTTCGAAATTCATAATTTTTGTTCCCCTTCCCGGCCAGACAGCCATCTCAGTAGCTGATGCTTTTATAAAAATGTTAATTTGTATTTTCGGAGCTCCTCAAGCTATATTAACGGATCAAGGGACAAATTTTCTAAGTAAATTAATGACGCGCGTAGCCAAGAGATTCAAAATCAAGCAAATAAAAACTACCGCATTTCTCCCACAGTCTCACGGCTCTCTCGAGCGAGCGCACGCGCCGTTAAGTGAATTTCTCAAGATGTTTATTTCTAAAGAAGCCGAATGGGACGAATGGGTCGAATTAGCAATACTTAACCATAATTCCGGGCGAAATGAATCGACCATTTTCACACCTTACGAGCTCGTGTTTGGGCGTCTAGCACGACTACCGTCAAGCGATCCTCCCGCCGCCGACGACCTTTTACCTGCGTACGCCGACTACATGCAAGATCTTATCTCACGCCTGAGCGCCTTACGTGAAATAGCTGCCGAAAGAATCTCCTTAGCTAAGGAGAGAGCGAAACGATATTACGATTTAAAGGTTAATCACGTAGAAATCAAAGTAGGTGATTACGTTTGGTTGCAAAAGGAACCCAAGCCGCATACATTCGATGATCCGTATACTGGTCCATATTTAGTGTTATATATTTGGGAAAATGAAAATGTAAAAATACAGATGAAAGAGAATAAAACAAAGGTAGTGCATATGAACCGCCTACGCTTTTCACACATTCAACCAAAATAATATAATTAAATAACAATATACAATTCACTGATTTCAGATAAAATCTACACGTGACCTTCAGCAACAAGCAGTTTATCAAAAAAATTTATTTAACTAATTATAATATGTAAACATTTGATTCAGATACTAGACCAACAGTAATAGCAAAATACGAGGTTCTTTCTACCATACAATTTTAAAATAAAGGAAAATTGTTAATAATTAAAGCATCACAAACTCAAAGCGAAAGAGTATGACTGAAAATTTTATTCAGCATTTTTACAAATGGATAAAAGAATCTCGAAAACAAATAAAGAACATTTAATCTGATCTAACTCTATTCAGTAGACAATCTTATGCGTGATCATATAAGAATACAAAATGAGAAAATACAAACGAAATAACTTAGTTAAGCAAAATAGGTAGTGTTATGAATACATAAAAAAAAAAAAAAAACAACAACTAATAGATATATGATCATCAAAATCAATTTATTTTTGCGTATGTAGAAATAAATAGAATATTAATAAATTTGTAAATATTAATTTCACTTTATAACTTCAAATCAATATATTTTAAAACGTATTTATGACTTAAGTCATTTGGTTAATGACCAATTAAAAAAAAATAAATAAAAATAAATTCATATGTTATGTATTATAATGTTTAGAATAACCATCTCATAGCAACATAACAAATGAGTCAGTTTTGCAGATATATATCAGTCAATATAAAGTAGTATAACAGTCGAAAGTGTCAGTTGTATTAAAATACCACTAGCTTTTTGCAATGCAAAATATCTGGTCAGTAATTGAAAACCAAAGCAAATGTAAAGATATACTCTAAGTAAACGTAATCGATTATTGTGATTGACAATCACTACTACCGTACAAACGACTGAAAGAAATACTGCGGATTAAATATATTAGTATATCGATTTATATTCGCAAAAATTTTGTACGTAAGGTACGAATATGTACAGTACTTATAGCATTCTATTATATCATAGTATATTATAGTAGTATTATAGCTATTCATCAATCAATAGACTAGTACCATAAATGTAATCGATGCAATGAAAGCATTTTTCGTACTGATAATAAATGTAAATTTTAAACGTTGAAGATTTTTAAGTAAATTTGTTAACACATCGAGTAATGCCAATTTTGACCATTTCCACACACATACAAACGGGTCCATTTTACAACTCACCGTCTCAACAGAAGCAAAAAATAAGTATAATATCTCGTTAAATATTAAATAAGTTGTAATAATCTTTGTCATAAAATGTTGTATCTCAAGGAACTTTGACAAACTATTATAACACCTCGAATATACAGGGTGTCAATTAAGTCCCGGGACCGCTGAATATTTTCTAAAGTACTGCTTTTCTGGAAGAGGTCAAGGTCATTCCATAAGTAACTTTGAACAAAGAACCCAACGGTGATCTTGGATTTGACCTTGAACCTCATTTTCAAGGTTATTTTGAGGTCAACCTCATTTTTTCAAACTGGAACCCCTATTTTTTATAGCGGAATCGGAAAGAGCGGAAAATTTTACATCCGGATATGTATTGAGGTATGGGGTTGAGGTAACCCCTAGAGGTCAAATAGAGGTCAAATAATGACTTCTTAAAAATCTCGCGAGTTCAGTGGTAAAACAAAACAAACAAAGGTCATACCCTAGGTAAATCTTTACGGGGTACCCGACGGTGACCTTGGATTTGACCTTGAACCTCATTTTCAAGGTTGTTTCGAGGTCGACCTCATATTTTCAAATGGAAACCCTTTTTGATACCGGATTCGGAAGGACCGAGAAATTTCAAGTATGGATGTGTTGAACAAGGGATGTAATTGTGATCTTCAATTTGACTTTGGACTTGACCTTGAAGGTCATTTGAAGGTCAACTGGTTTTTTTAATCGGAACTCCCAGTAATAATACCGGAAACCGATAGAGCAAGAAATTTTACATTCAGTCCTTATTCTCACTTTTTGCGTTACCCAGAAACAACGACGTGGACGTAGTAAGATCTGTTTCCTTTGGGGTGCTTGATTAATGTGAGTCCCTTTGCCTCTCCCTTAGAGGTCCAAAGTTTAATGCAATAACATCTTGGATTTGAAGTAAATGAAATTTCGGTAGTAGATCCTAACTCAGCGACCCCAAAAATCCCCGAGTACTCATTTCCAGACAAAAATGTGCTGTTCCCAAGATTTTCATCCGCCATCTTGAATTCGCCATTTTGGTTTTGGAAAAAATCGAAATTTTAGTAATAGATTCTAACTCAGCGACCCCAAAAACCCCCAAGTAAAATATTTCAAGACAGAATAGTCACTTAAAAGGAATGTTTACAAAAGAAAATGATTATTAGATAAAATAAACGTTTGTTAAAATTGTCAATATTTGACCTCTATTTGACCTCTAGGGGTTACCTCAACCCCGTACCTCAATACATATCCGGATGTAAAAATTTCCGCTCTTTCCGATTCCGCTATAAAAAATAGGGGTTCCCGTTTGAAAAAATGAGGTTGACCTCAAATTAACCTTGAAAATGAGGTTCAAGGTCAAATCCAAGGTCACCGTTGGGTTCCTTGTTCAAAGTTACTTAAGGAATGACCTTGACCTCTTCCAGAAAAGCAGTACTTTAGAAAATATTCAGCCGTCCCGGGACTTAATTGACACCCTGTATAATAAAATGTGTAATGTACAAATGAAGTTGTAATAAGGTATTCCAGCAATATCGGTATTGTTAATTTTTTAACAACTTCATTGGTTATTAAAAAATACAAATATGTATTAATATTTAAACAAGAGTGATGAAAGATAGTAAACAAATTGAAATCATGTAATTAATTATATAGAAACAAATCTTCGTTAATTTATCCATAGGTAACCTAGTGATATTCCCTTATTAATCATACCGAACTATAAACAACCTTGTAAAAATGCGAACAAGTAAATTAAATGAAATATATGACATATGCATGTAAACAATTTAAACAATTTACACTATATACATAAATGTTAACAGAATTAAGTAATAAGTATGTAAACAGCGCTACTTTTTCGTATTTATTAATTTAAGGGAACGTAATTCCCGTGTAACGGATTGTGTCATTTGCAAAAAATCATTGTAGAACTAGATATAATGCAAGGTACAGCAACACAACAGAGGTACTACCGAGACGCCATGAGAGAGCGACTAAGGAAGAAGATTCACTCCTACTACAAGCACTGTTCACAGAGGCTAGCTATCGAACCGATCTTTAAGGGATGCACAAGGCGAACTCCACTAACTGGAAATACAAAAGTAAACCACAAACATCAAAAGTCCCAATTCCGAAGAAAGAAGAGGAGGTGCCGCATAGACACAAGGCCGACTTCTAAAAACTTCCTATCAAGAAAAGACGAGTCGAATATCAAAAGAACAACGCAGCAAGAAGGCAACGAAATTCACAAAAATTAATACAAAAAACTTTATGTACTTCGATTAGAAAAATTTTAATAAATTATAATCTGTCAATATGTAATGTACTAAAGGAGTCAAATCAAACGCAAACGTGAACTTTGACTAATCACCCCTTAGTACAAATGGTTTATTAATGTATCTATATTTAAATTAAGCACAATGTTACGTAGCAAACTGGGTCTACTCAAAGAAAAATTGTAATAACTATTATCCTAAATTTAATAACCGCATGTTTAACCTATAATCCAACATATCCTTCGAACTACTCCTAATGTTTCCCTTGAAATAAAAATTCCTCCCAGAAGAACACTAACTTCGTACCCATTACATATGACCAGTCTGCATATTACTAGAGTTCATAAGAAAATGTATGAAAAATCTTCGTAACCGCGAACATCCAATTGTAAAGGCAAAAAAGAAAGAGAATGCCATATCTATATACATATGTAGCAATTTTATGATATACGAGGTCTGTCCCAAAAGTATCCGACCTACCTCGATTTCTCGGCGCTTGATTTATTCTTCGTCATCCGGGGGATGGCATCCTTCAAACTAGTCCCCATTTGATTGAACAAGACGCTCGTATTAATGTTTCCACTTATTAAAGCACTCTTGAAAGTCAGACTTCGGAATCGCCTTTAGTGCATTCGTCGCATTAGTTTCAACAGTCTGTTTATTGTCAAATCGATGTCCTTTAAGCGGCATTTTCAATCGAGGAAACAGCCAAAAGTCGCAGGGAGCTATATCAGGACTGTATGGAGGCTGGCGGAGCTGCGCAACACTGTGTTTCAATAAATACTGCTGCACAAGGTTTGATGCGTGCTCTGGAGCATTGTCGTGATGAAGAAGCCAGTCACCGGTTTCCCAAAGTTGCGGTCGTTTTTTCCTGATTGCATTACGTAACCTTTTCAAAACTTCAACGTAGTACTCTTTATTGATTGTCTGGTCTATAGGGGCATATTCGTGGTGCACAACGCCCTCATAATCGAAAAAACAATCAACATTGACTTGATGTTGTTTCGATTTTGATGAGCTTTTTTCGGCCGAGGCTCAGATGGAAGCTTCCACTGCGAAGATTGTTGTTTTGTTTCAGGATCATAACCATAAACCCATTACTCATCACCAGTAATAACCTTCTTAAAAAAGTTTTCATCACTATTAATCATTTCCAAATAGTCCTGAGCGATTTCTAATCGAAGGTTTTTTGCTGGTCTGAGTGCAGTTTCGGGATGAATTTTGCACACACACGAGTCATTCCCAAATTCTCGGTTAAAATTTGCCAAACAGTACTTTTTCGTATTCCAAGTTCATCTTCCAGTTCTCTCACAGTCAAACGACGATCTTGTTCAACTGCGACACGCACACGCTCGACATTATCCGACGATGTTCCCGTCGAAGGTCGACCAGAACGAGGATCACTGTCAACAGATGTGCGGCCACTTTTGAACCGCCTATACCACTATTTTATTTGTGTTTTGCCCATACACTCATCTTTAAAGGCCTTTTGCAACATTTCAATAGTTTCCGCACAACTTTTACCGAGATTAAAGCAAAATTTTATGCAAATTCGCTGTTCGGTTCGTTCTGCCATTTTTAGCAATAAGCAAATTGCGACGAACGCAAAAAAGTCGTTGTAAACAAATACACGCTGCGCGGGAACTAAGGCGTTTCATCGGTATCTCAGGCTACTGATGAGAAGGTTAGGAGTTGCTGGTGACGTTCGTACCCTCCAGAGGTCGCCTGAGTCTCTCCGCGCGAAGATATGAACGTAGGTCTGATACTTTTGGGACAGATCTCGTAATGTCAATCAAATGTTATATATATCGTAATGAGACAAAAATTGCATCAAGAAAGCTGGATTCGTAGCAGATATTTGCAACGCCAAGACTCAAGCAGGCTAAAAAGGTATCTCAACAGCCGGCACGCATTGACCACTCAACGGCAGAACAGCTCGAGTTAAGAAGAACCTCGAAATCTGCACTTGCAGGAGCGAGTAGACTGTGATTTGAATTGTATCGCACCGGCGACGCGTGTCTGCAGGGGCGGGCCTGTTACGTCTAGATCATAGCCTAACATACACCTTCTCGTCGTCAAGCTATATGTATCTTACCATACTGAATCCTACTTATCGACCTACGCTATATAACGTGTATCCTACTTTGTCTATCTCATACTCCACGATGGCACACTAATCCGCCCCAATATTTCCCGAATTACCTTCCGCGACTCTATACCTTTGTCGCACCCTCCTCGAGTACGCATAATCAATTCCTAGTTTAGGCTAAGCATGCGACCCCTGCGTGGTTAAAAAAGGCATAGCTCCCCATGGTTCCTGGCCATTTGCCCTCACACTTTTGCCTTCAGCATAGAGCCTTCTGCATTCGAACTTTGAGCCGTAAGCACGTGCGCACCAGTTTGTTATTCGACTTTTCACTTGTAAAAGGGACACGCCCTTATATTTAACTTTGTACTTCTAATATAATAAATCTGCTCTTAAACTTATTTGCTCGCGCTAATGTATTCGCTGGACCTGCGCTCCTATTCATATCTCCGGCCGCCATCTCGAGTACGACACCGCCCGCAGTGCAGCGCAGCTCAGGCGGCCCGACTACGAGGAACCAAGGCCTAAACACGCACAAAACGTAAGCCCCAAAATACCTTGCTAAGCCTTTGTAATCCTATCGTAAACTCGCACTGCCTATTTTCACTACTATCATATTGAATATCATCTTCGCTATCCTGCTTTTGCTAAAACCTCGACTCCCAGGCAAATTACGCAAGTATTGACCAAAACCAGAGGCGAACGCGATTTAATTCCATATTAACTTCTCGCCATTTATTGCTTATGCGCGACGTAACACACGCGTGCAACGAGGTGCGTTACATTTTCAAACTAAAGCTGTAGCGTGTCAGGCATGCATAGAATCGAAGAGGTCGTTGTTTGAGTCGGCAGTCACGCGCGCGATGAATGCTAATAACATGAGTGGGAAAGAGAAAGAAATAGCCGCGTCCACTCCGGCCAATAAAAAGCCAGTAACAGCTGCACGAGCAAATCAAGCGAGCATGGCCGCGCCCACCAACTCCTCAGTCTCTCCGTTGCCGGGGCTACGTCCCGCCCCCATCAGCAGTCAACTCCGATTGGCCGCACAGTCTCCCGTGACGTCTCTGAGCGCGCCTACTTCCAACATGGGAGCTGAACACAGCGGGGAATCCCCGAGCGACGTCATGGCCAAGAGTGTGGAAACAATCCGTGCAAACGACACATCGCAGTGTTTTACTTCAAGAAACAACAGCAGCGTTAATGTTGTGAATGCATCCGTTATACGAATGTTAGATAGTATTACTTTAATAAAGGGGACAACGGTCTCCTGCCTGGTGGAGTACGCCAATTCTACTTCAAAAAACATTGACAATGCACTTGCTAGACATTGCACCTCTATTGAAGGCAGATTGGAAGCAATTGTTAATTGGCTGAATGTGTTACCAGCAATACACACTTTAGCACCTCAATTGAATCCAAACTGCAGAAAGTTGAAAAAAAGCTGTCAAACCAACACTCCCAGCTGGAGGAGATGAAAAAAGAAAAGCAAGTGCCTTGCCAAGAAATCGATAATTTAAAAATTAATAATAAATTATTACATGACAGTAAAGTCACAACAAACAATTTGTTGAATAAAGTCGAGATAGATTACAATATGCTACTAGAAAAAATAGATAACTTACAGCAGAATAATCTTGAGACGCAAACCAAAATTGAAAATTTAACAATAAATACATTTGAAACTGACCTTCAAACTATAACTAAGAAAATGAATAGAATTAAAAGTGACAATATAGTAATAATAAAGAATATCGAAAAAATAATAGCAAAAGAAACCATTAACACTACATATCAAACTACTATTAATAGAATTGAGAATAACGTATAGAATATTCAACAAAATAATCAACTAATAGTAAATAAAATTGAAAACCATCGAATTGCCGTCCTCTCCAGTATAAAAAACACTACCCTTTTACCAACTAGTATAAACAAATGTAAAAATAGAAACAAGCGTACAATCAATAGTAATTTAAGTGACAACTGAAGCAATATAGGCGATACCAATGAAGATTGTAACAACAATAATGACGACTACAACATAGTTATACAGAACAAAAAATTATCTAGTCACATTAATAATAATATTGACAATGGTGGTGTTGCAGCATCACCTACACGAAGCACGCGGGTGAAAATGGTTCATGGAAGGACAATGCACAGTAACAACAGTGAAAACAATAACACGGAGTTAATAATTTCTAATACATTTGACGGCAATGTCTCCAAGCGTATAGACGTTGCACACGCAATACTGTGTCGTGTACTCCCATCGACACAGAATTCTGAAATAATAAGCGCACGCCTGTTTCGGTCAGAGGAACCGATTGCTGCGGCATCAGCAGATGTAAACAGCGAACGCAGACGGTCACCGTGGGTGGTTACCCTGTCCAGCAGTGTGTTAGATGACAAAATTATGCGAACCGAAAAACTTATTACTGGCTTTCATGCTAGAGACGTCGACACTACAGCTCTTGACCAAGACACAAGGGATAGGATTATTAACGGGAAAATTTTTATAAATGAACTATTAACAAAGGACTCTTTTATTAAATATAGAAGTCTCAAGGCCATTGCGATGAGATTAAATTTTAAATACGTTTGGCATAGAGGGGGCCGTTTCCTGGTGAAGAGGCGTGATGGCGACGTCTTTCGTGAATTTTCGTCAGCGGCAGATCTCCAAGCAATAGTGGCATCATATGCCACTGCTCAACCTTCACCAACCATCGAACAGACAACAAAAAATCTTGAAAATGTGAGTGCAATTGACAAGACTGTTATTCCGTCAACAATTCAAAAAGAGACTGTCGCAAAAAATTGACTATCCGCAAACACTGCTGGGGGGGGGGAGGGTCACTGTTGGGGACTGAGAGCAGGTTTTGCCAGTGTTACCTCTCTTATGGGGCACCTTGGAATGATTAAACAATATCTTTCAGCTGGTCCTACCTACCATCTCTTTGGAGTTGCTGAGTCGCACCTTGACCCTGCTGTTGGGAGTGATCGCATTCAGATCGACGACTACTCACTTTTTAGACTAGATCGCAACCAATTCGGGGGCGGGCTGGTCCTGTACATTCATAACTCATTCAAGGCCAGTTTAATATGCAGTTCTCCAACTACACAGGAGAGCAGGCCATTTATACCTGAATACATAATGTGCCGTGTTCAGCAGGGCAGCCTTCCCCCCGTCTTTGTTGCTTTGCTATACAGACCACCACATGTACCGTTTTTACAGGGCTCCGACTTAACAGACAAACTTACTACTCATACGCAAGATTTTAGTCATAAAATTATAATGCGAGATCTGAATGCGAACCTACTCGGAACGTCAACCGATGCAAGATTTGTCAGGCGGTCGGCTGAGGGTCTCAACCTTCAAATAGTTGACCATGGTGCGACTCATCATCTCACATATGCTCACACATGGATTGCTGTGATCCTGACAGATAACAATGATGTTGTACTGAGCAGCGACGATCAGCCGGCGCCCTTTCCCAGTCATCATAACGTCATAGAGGTCGAGATTGGGGTCGAAACTGCTGCATCCCCTGCAGCTGAATCTTTCAGCTACAGGGATTTTAAATCGATCCAGCAAGACAACCTCCTGTCTCACCTAGCTGACTGTGATTGGTCGCCGATCGATGGTCCTCATGGCTGTGATAGATAAAATTGCGCCCTTAAAAGAATTTACACCGAAGAAGAAAATGAATCCACCATGGGTTGATGCTGAACTGACACATTTATACAAAAAACGTGACTCTGTACGTAGACGTTATGCTCGGACCAAACACGACAGACTGTGGCGGGAGTATCAGAGCCTTGCAGCAAAAACTGAATTACGAACTAAGGATACAAGAGAAAGTTTTTTGCAAAATAGAATTTTCGAAGCTATTGATAACAAGAAAGACATCTGGAAAGAGCTTAAGGCTCTGGGCCTTCTGCCAAAGACAAGAGAGGAGCTTCATGGTGTCTCGCCGGAAGAGCTCAATGCCCACTTTGTAGGCGTGTCGGTCTCACAAAGCGAAAGTGATGAAGAACTTGACAACCTCTTGACCACTGCCAATGATGACGGGTTTGTTTTCCGAGAAGTTAGTTTCTCAAACGTCGTCCTGGCTGTTGCCCATTTCTCGTCACAGGCTAGAGGAGAAGACGGCATCCCCAAAATATAGTGGTGAAGGCTCTTCCATTTGTGGGAGATCACATTGTTAAAATCTTTAACTCCTCCTTGTCCAGTGGCATTTTTCCGGGAACTTGAAAGGGAGCTCAATTGGTGCCTTTCAAGAAGAAGCCTGTCCCATCCACGGTGTCAGACTTTCGGCCAATTGCTCTGCTGAGTTTCCTTTCTAAAGTCCTGGAAAAAATAGTACACGATCAAATAACTGACTTTTTACGCGAAAACAACACTTTAGACCCGATGCAGACTGGTTCTCGACAGCATCACAGTACACAGACAGCACTACTAAAACTAACGGAAGACATAAGAACAGGCATTAAAAACAACAAAATATTTTTGACTATTTTGGTGATGTTTGATTTTAGTAAAGCATTCGACACCATCTCACACACAAAATTGCTGCGTAAGCTGATGCGCATGGGTTTCTCCAGGAGTGTTCTCCTGTGGCTTATATATAATGGGGAGACGACAGAAAGTCGTCACTAATACAAAAGGGGATTCAGGTTGGTTAACCACCAATCTTGGCGTGCCACAGGGCTCAGTCCTGGGACTCTTGCTTTTCAGCCTTTACATAAACGACTTACAAGACGCACTAGACTTAGATGGTGTAGAACACATACTATACGCTGACGACCTGCAAACCTACACTCAAGTGACCCTGGAAGGTCTTCGTGATGGTATCGTCAGCTGGCCTGCGACTCAATGTCGGCAAGACAAAGGCGATTATCTTTGGATCTGATCACAACATCAAACAGGTTCAGAGCCTTGACTTGCAAGGTTATGATATACAGACCGGCGTAGACGTTCCCTTTGTCGATACAGTTACTAACCTCGGCGTGGTGATGGACGGAAGGGCAACATGGAAGTCGCGATTGAATGCGGTCAGTAAGAAAGTAAATAGAGCTCTGTTTAGTCTGAAATTATTCCGTTCTTACACCACGGAGATCCTACGGAAGCAGCTGGCATGTGCACTGGTACTACTTCACTTAGACTACTGCTCAGTGGTTCTTCTTGACGTGTCATGGGAGCTTCAGACACGACTACAACGTTTACAGAATTCATGTGTGAGATACATATGTGGTGTTAGGCGTGATGAGCATATCACCTCCTATAGGGAAAGACTGGACTGGCTGGATCTAAAGGTAAGGAGGGAGTATTTTATGGGGTTATTGCTTTACAAAGCGATTGTCATGCGGCAGCCACCATATCTTACTACCCTTTTTGAAAAAAACCAGGCCAGGACTTCAGGTAGGGGTGGTACGAAGGAGCTCTCGGTTCGGGGTCGCGCACCGATAAGCGCCTTTTCTCGTTTAGAATTCAAGGTGCGCTCCTCTGGAATTCGCTCCCAAGCAGTGTAAGGTGCCTGCCATCTTTTTGTAAATTTAAAACGGCGTTAGGCAGGCACCTTAAATAATTACATGGTGACGAGAATACGCAGAAGTGAACCTTTCGAATACTGATAAATAAATTGTTTTCGTTAATTTCTGTGTAGTCCTAATCTATTTTATGTATTTATTTAGGTTATTTATTTATTTAAATTATTTATTTATTTATTTAAATTATTTATTTATTTATTTAAATTATTTATTTATTTATTTAAATTATTTATTTATTTATTTAAATTATTTATTTATTTATTTAAATTATTTATTTATTTATTTAAATTATTTATTTATTTATTTAAATTATTTATTTATTTATTTAAATTATTTATTTATTTATTTAAATTATTTATTTATTTATTTAAATTATTTATTTATTTATTTAAATTATTTATTTATTTATTTAAATTATTTATTTATTTATTTAAATTATTTATTTATTTATTTAAATTATTTATTTATTTATTTATTTAAATTATTTATTTATTTATTTATTTAAATTATTTATTTATTTATTTAAATTATTTATTTATTTATTTAAGTTATTTATTTATTTATTTAAATTATTTATTTATTTATTTAAATTATTTATTTAAAGGGGCCTGCGGCGGCTCAGTCGGTAGAGTGTCGGATTCCCACGCCGGTGACCCGGGTTCGAATCCTAGTCTCTGCCGATTGATACAAGCACCTCTGTAAAAATTACATGTGCTTTGTTTACAAACACACCGCAGACCCCCGTCGTCGATTAGCACCACATGGAAGCACAAACATGGCGACGTTAAATAATAATAAAAAAAAAAAAAAAAAAATTATTTATTTATTTATTTAAATTATTTATTTATTTATTTAAATTATTTATTTATTTATTTAAATTATTTATTTATTTATTTAAATTATTTATTTATTTATTTAAATTATTTATTTATTTATTTAAATTATTTATTTATTTATTTAAATTATTTATTTATTTATTTAAATTATTATTTATTTAATTTATTTATTTATTTATTTAATTTATTTATTTACTTAATTTATTTATTTATTTAATTTAAGTGTTAAGTGTTTAGTATGAATGTATTTATTAGCGTGAATTGTAAGAATGTCATATAAATGAGTGTGTTTTTATTTTTTGACGTGATAGATCTACGTGCAATTTTGGAGGAGTGTGTGTATGTATTCCTTTTATTTTTATTGTATTTTGTTATCTTTATTATATTTATTTTATTATGTATTGATGACGCGTATTCTGTGATGTACCATTTGACTATGACTAGTTCATTATATTTAGATTTTATAAATTGACGAACTGTTACAGCGAATAATGTTATTTTTTATATAAGAAATGCAATAATGAATGTTAAATGTGAGATAACAAATGTATAAACTGACTGATATTTTAATTATTTTAACTATATATGTACATGCAATTGTAAGAATTTCGTCATTGATGAATAAATAGTATATCTATCTATCTATCTATCTCTCACTCAGACAGAGACTCTTTCTTAAAATTCAGAAGCCTAAAGGCCCTTGTGATGAGGCTTAATTTTAAATACGTATGGCATAGAGGGGGCCGTTTCCTGGTCATGAGACGTGATGGTGATGTCTCTTATGAATTTTCCTCGGCAGCTGATCCCCAAACAATATTATCATCCTATGGAATAAACTCAAGCGAAACGGTGGTCAAACAAATATGTAATACAGTA
Organism: Gastracanthus pulcherrimus; assembly: GCA_949152435.1. Taxonomy (NCBI): domain Eukaryota; kingdom Metazoa; phylum Arthropoda; class Insecta; order Hymenoptera; family Pteromalidae; genus Gastracanthus; species Gastracanthus pulcherrimus. The sequence continues at coordinate 122,898,828 of OX424575.1, read as the reverse complement.
AATAGAAGTTCAGCGACTGTTACTATAGCTTCTAAACAAACCGAGGCTGCCGCTAAGGATTGCCTAGCCAGGGGCACTATTGCGGGGTGCACGGTAGGGGATTGAGAGTAGGTTTTGACACATCGAGATCCTCAGACAACACATTTCCACTGGTTCCGCCTACCATTTCATCCGAGTTGCTGTAATCAGATCAACGGCTATTCTTTCATTAGACTTGATCGTAACAAATTCGGAGGCGGGTCCTATATATTCACAACAATTTCAAAGTCAATCTTCTGTGCAGTTCATCGACTACTCAGGAGAGAAAGCCGCTTATCCCAGAATATATCATGTGCAGTGTGTAGCAGGGTACTCTACCGCCCGTCTTTGTTGCACTTATTTATAGACCACCTCACGTCCTGTTTCTCCAAAGCTCTGATATTATCGACCAATCGCCACGCATACTCAAGATTATAGTCATAAAATAATCGTGGGCGATCTGAATGCGAATTTACTCAAGACGTCAGACGACGCAAAATTTGTTAGGCGGCTTGCTGATGACCTTAATTTTCATATAGTAGACCATGGAGCGACTCATCACCTCAAAGAGTCTCACACATGGATAGACGTAATAATGACTGATGACAATGAATATAGGAATTCTCACCGAGAAAGAAAGCAAATCTCCCATGGCTTGACGCTGAACTTGCGAATCTGTACAAGAAACGGGACACTGTACGAAGACGTTACGCACTAACCAAGGACAGCAAACTATGTCAGGAGTGTCAATCTCTCGCGTATGATGCCGAACAACGCACAAAAAGCGCGCGGGAGATTTTTATACAAAACCGTATCTTTGGAGCTCTTGACACAAAGAAAGACATTTGAAAAGAACTCAAGGGCTTGGAACTCCTGTCTAAAACAAGAGAGGAGCTTCATGGTTTTTTACCGGATGAGCTTAATGCCCACTTTGCTGGGGTGTCGGTCTCCCAAAGTAAAAGTGACGAAGATCTTGACAGCATCCTGGCCTCAGCCAGTGATGACGGCTTTGTCTTCAGAAAAATTATTTTCTCTGACGTAGTCCTGGCTGCTGCCCACTTCTCGTCACAGGCTAGAGGTGAGGACGGAATCCCACAAAGTGTGGTGGTCAAGGCTCTTCCGTTAGTGGGTCACCATGTTACGAAGACCTTTAACTCCTCCCTATCAAATGGTATTTTCCCGGGGACTTAGAAAGGAGCTCACCTTGTGCCTTTGAAGAAAAAACCAGTTTCATCTTCGATTTCTGATTTCCGACCAATTGCGCTGTTGAATTTCCTTTCCAAGGTCCTAGAAAAAATTGTCCATGATCAAATTAACGCCTTCTTACTCGCTGTAAACAGGTTTTTGACAACATCACAGCACCCAGACAGCACTACTGAAACTCGCCTAAGAAAGCAGAACAGGAATTAATAGCAAAAAGAAACTGTTAAATATTTTATTATTATTTGATTTCAGCAAATCATTCGACACTATTTTACATTCAGAGCTGCTGCGTAAGCTGTTGCACATGGGTTTCTCCAAGAGCGTCTCCTGTGGCTTAAGTCGTACATTACAGGTCGTAGACAGAAAGTCATCACTAATATAAATGGGGAATCACCAATCTCAGCGTGCCACAGTGTTCGATCCTGGGGCAATGCTCTTCAGCTTATTCATTAGCGACTTAAAAGAGGCGCTTAACTTACATAACGTCGAACGTATACTCTACGCTGACGACCTGCAAACCTAAACGAAGGTGATCTTGCGGAATCTTCGAGAGGGTATCAATCACATGTCGACCGTAGCATGGGCAATGTCGAAATGGGCCTCGGCAGCTGATCTGCGACTCAATGTCAGCAAGACACAGACAATCATCTTTGGCTCTGATAGTAACATCAAGCAGATCTAGAGCCTTGACTTGCAGGGCATTGAGGTGCAGGACGGTGTATTCGTGCCCTTTGTCGACGCAGTTACTAACCTCGGTGTGGTATTGGACGAAGGACTTACGTGGGAGCAGCAAATAGATGCGGTTAGCAGGAAGGTAAACAGGACTTCGTATAGCCTGAAATTCTTCTGTTCATGCACTACTGAGGCACTTCGTAAGCAGTTGACATATGCATTGGTATTATCTCATTTACATTACTACGCAGTAGTTTATCTTGATGTGTCAGGTGAGCTTCAAACACGACTGCAACGTTTACAAAATTGATGTGTGAGGTATACATGTGGTAAGGAGGTAGTTTACAATCTGAGGAAACAGAAGCTAGAGTTGAGTGGCAGGATGTGCAGTCAGCTTTCCAATATAAAATCACGCCTGGTGTAGTTGTAAATATAAATCATGTGGACATTCTGAGTTTCTTGAAAGATGCACAAAAGCCCTTCAAGGGTAAAGCACAAGCATGCTTAGAAGAATATAATGCTGTAAAAGTAAATTCAGATTTTATCTCGGAATTTTCTATGATGACGAATGGAGAGGAAAGGGCAGATATTAAATATTTCACCAGTGAAAGTACCACGCTATTCATGTCAATAGATTTAGAAGAATGGTTTAAAGTGAATATTAAAGAGCCCATTCTTACATAACTAGAAGAATTTCAGGAAAAAGATTCTGGCTGGACTCTCAAGAGTATTATAAGTTTGTGTATAAATATGAAAAAATATTCTCCAATCAAGGGCAGTTCTTACATTCGTCTCCCGAAGTTGATAGAAAATAAAAAAGCATGTGATAATGTTTGTAACAATGATAATCAGTGTTTCAAGTATGCTATTCTTTCAACATTATATCCTAGTGAAACTAATTCCAATAGAGTAAATCAATATCATTTACATGAGAATAAGCTTAGCTTTGGTGATATAGAATTTCCTGTAAAACTTAAAGATATTCCAAAATTCGAAAAACTAAATAATATTTCGGTAAATGTATACATGCTTAGGAAGTATGGTCCAAAGTTTGAAGTATCGCCTTGTCACATTTCGTCAGAAAATAAGAAAATACGTGAATACCAAAAGAAGAAAAAAAATGAAAAGCAAAAGAAGAAAAACAATGTAAATCAAAAGAAGAAAAACATGGAAATCTACTCATTATTCAAGATATTTACATAGATGAGCATAAAGAAAATAAGCAGCGTGAAGAAAATAATCGTGATGATGACGGGATCTTGCCTAAATACCACTACGTTTGGATCAAAAACATGTCCCGACTTCTGTGCTCTAAACTGTCTAAAACCAATATAAAATCATACCACTGTGAAAGCTGTTTACAAATTATTTATAGTGAAAAAAGGTTGGAAATTCATGAAAATGATTGTGAAAATATGAATGATTGTCGAATCAATCTTGCCGACTCTAAAAATAACATTCTCAAATTCGAAGATTACAAAAAGAGTGAGAAAGTTCCTTTTGTCATTTATGCTGATTTTGAATGTTTGTTGAAGCCTACTGAGAATGAGAAAGCTTTTCAGCTTCATGAAGCATACAGCATAGGGTACTATATAAAATGCAGCTTTGATGACAGATTATCTAGATATAAATCATACAGACAAATAAACGGAGATGAAGAGACACCTACAGAATGGTTTGTTCGAGAATTGAAATCAATTTGTGAGAAGATTGATAAGCTCTACAAGAAACCGAAATCAATGAAACTTACAGATCTAGAAGAATTATCTTTCCGGAGGTCAACCATTTTGCATATATGTCGAAAGCGAATAAATCGCGATGAACTCGCAGTGCGAGACCATTGTCATCTCACAGGACGGTAAGTTATTAGATGAGTTATATATTTGATTAAGAAAATAAATTTAGTGAGTCTAAGAAAATAATGTTTTTCTCTTTAGTTTCAGAGGAGCAGTTCATAATTCATGTAATTTGAATTGTAAGTATTCAAAATTCATTCCCGTTATTTTTCATAACCTCATTTATGACACACATTTCATTTTGAAAGATATCGGTACTTCTATATTGATGAAAGGACGAATCACTCACTGGTGGGCTTGGATGAGGTTCAACCCAAAAGTGCCCCCACCTCTGAGATTCTTTTAAACACTATTTCAGTGATGCATACCGAGTAATTTAAGCCCAAAATGAAAATAATCGCCGGAAGGAATCAAAAGAAAACTCGATTTTACTAAATTTTTTGTAGGTTAATCGATCATACTTTGTACCAAACCAATCCATGGGAATATTTTTAGGCCTGTAATCTTTGTTTGATTTCCGTGAACAATATCCGCTTAGTCAAAATTCACAAACCATCAATATCGTTTTTAAAACTCGAAAAAAAGCCAAAAATTGAGTGTTTTGCTGGTTTTTGGGACATATCTCTTTACTGGTACATTTGAATAGTATAATAATAATATTAATTTGAAAGCTTATTCATTTATCTATAAAACAAAATAAAAATTTCTACCCTATCTATCGAAAATCAAAAGATATAGCTATTTGAATATGGCGAAATCGGGATAAGAAATGATTTTGTGGCTGTACCTAGTAAAGATAATTTGTCAACTTTTCCTTAAAGTAGACTGAATTTCGAGAAAATTAAAAAAAAAATTGACCCCTTTAGCAACATCATAACCACCAATATAACGATCGCAAGGCGGGACTCGGTACTTGCAGCGGAAGGCACAGTAGCAATATCGCGGAGCGCGATCGAGCGCGCTTGCGTACAGCGTTCTATTTTTGTATAGTAGTCTCTGGGAATACAAAAATAGGATGTAAACGACTTTTCATATTATAACACATAATAATCTTTATTTTGTAAATAATAAATCGGTAAATTTACTTATTTTAATGAAGATATGCTATGCAAAAGTAATGAATTACATATATAAATATAAATATACCGACTTTGTTGAAAAGAATAAATTAATAGTTTATATATTTTTTTATATGAATTTGAAATAATGAATGAAAATAATATATTTTACTTATCTTTTTACTTACTTATATCTATTTATTATATTTTATAATTGTTTATCCATGTATGCACTATAAACTACTGCAACATTAAGAGTCTATTTTTAATCGAAAACAAAAAGATTTACAATTCACTGTTATTTATAAACATGTGAATGTTGTCATGGATATGCAAAACTATTTACGTTTGAAATTGCAAAAATGCCTAAGTACAGAAACCATCAAGAGAATCGGCACTTTTTCTGTTTGCTTTGCCTGGGCAAAACCAAAGCAATGCATCTCATAAAAGGTGCATTGCAAACTCTCGTTAGACAACAATTTGAATACGATGAAACTGACGCACGTTTACCGCTTGTGTTGTGCTCTAATTGCAAACGTAACCTCTATCTCAATCGAAATGATCCAACGAAAAAAGTTCAGACACCGGATTTTAGCCGATTCTCACCTTTAAAAAAATTGTGTCTAAATAATGTTTGTGATTGCGATCTGTGCGTCTTAGCTCGAAAAGGCTCATTGAATTCTTCGAATTCTCTCGAAGCGGCGAATACGAGAGAGCCTGGTAAGTTACAACTCCACATTATAATACGCGTGTCAATAGAGAGCAAAATAAACTTACAATATTTTCCATTTATAAAGTTTCGAAAAATACTCCAACGACCGAGGTTCGGTGCTCTAATGGTTTTGCTGTAATTTCGAAGGGAATTTCACATAGATGTACGCTGCCTACACGCATTGAGAATTTGACAAGCACGATAGAGCAAGCAGGACCTAAAGTTGTAGACCAAGTAATATCATCTTTATTAAAGAGAAAACTAGAAAATGACAGTAGTAATGCATCAACTCTGTCACTCGTTCAACCACACGGGGGCAACGCTCTTAAAATTGTCGTTGGTATCAAGAATATTGAATGCTCGTAAAAAAAAACAGTATTATCAGCAGATGATTTTTTAAAAATACAAACTAGCACCCATTTATCACAGAAAAGAACCTTAGAAATAGCTAAGTCGTTACGCGTAGCTACAAAAAATTCATAAATTATTGAATCAAATTTGCAAAAAAAATTATCCGTTAAAAGCCACTGCATTGATGAATATTTTGATCTTAAGACATTTAGTTTCACGAGTAATAAAGGGAAAGAAAGTACTGTAGTTACTGAGACAGTTGCTTATTGCAAAGATGTTACTGAAAAACGTGGAGTAACTGATTTTCACTTGAAATTCGGGTTAGATGGTGGAGGCAATTTTTTAAAGGAATGTTTATCGATACAATGTAATGCTCAGGCAGAAAATAAAGAAAATCGACGTCAAAAATACAGTGATGGAATATGCGCAAAAAAATTTAAAGATTCAGGCGTGAATAAATTGCTTATATTAGCGTTAGCACAAAGTTCTCAAGAGAACTATGAAAATGTAGCGCAGTTATGGTCGATAATAGAGATTAATCGATTCCAAGGAACAATAGCCACCGATTTAAAGTTGACAAATTCTAGTTGGCATAATGTCTCATAGCAGTTTGTATCCTTGCACGTGGTGCTACGCTACGAAGGATAAAATGAATATTTGTGGTGAGTATAGAACTATACGTAATACCACAAAAAATTATGAAGAATGGCGCAAATCAGGAGCTAAAAAATCTAATGCGAAGGATTTTAAGAATTGTATTCACCCTCCTATGATCAAAACGGAAGAAGATGAGTCTTTTCTTTTTATTATTCCACCGCCAGAACTGCATTTAATGCTAGGTATTGTAAATATTTTATTCAACCATTTACTTAAAAACTTTGAACAAGATGCTCTAATGTGGGCAAAGAAATGCAGCGTTGTTCGCGACGTTCGTCACGGAGGTTCAAGCTTTAATGGAAATGCTTGCAAAACATTATTGAACAAAATAGATATACTTCGATCATGGTGTCGTAATCCAGGGTGCTTACAATATGTAAAAGTATTTGAAGATTTTAATTCAGTTGTTCAAGCTTGTTTTAGTACTCGACTCGACCAAGCGTTTAAACAAAAAATTGACAACTTCAAACAAAGTTACACAGAACTCGGTCTACCCATTACACCGAAAGTTCACGCTGTGTTTTTTCATGTGGCAGATTTTTGCAAAAAAACACAAAAATCTCTGGCATTCTAAAGCGAGGAAGCAATGGAGTCCGTACATGCAGATTTCAAACGGACCTGGAAAAAATACAAGGCGCCACATGATCATCCTGAATACACACGCAGACTACTACGTGCGTTATGTGAATATGATGCTTTACATTCATTTTGAATGTACATTTATTATTTATTAACTGTAATGAATTTGTGCATACCATTCATTTGAATTTAATGTAAGGAAATTGAATTAATTATATATAATTCATTACTTTTCCGATTTACCGATGTATTAGGTACAAAATAAAGATCATTATGTGTTATAATATGAAAAGTTGTTTACATCTTATTTTATGCTACTGTGCCTTCCGCTGCAAGTACCGAGTCCCGCCTTGCGATCGTTATATTGGTGGCTATGATGTTGCTAAAGGGGTCAATTTTTTTTTTAATTTTCTCGAAATTCAGTCTACTTTAAGGAAAAGTTGACAAATTATCCTTACTAGGTACAGCCACAAAATCATACCTCAAATTTTGCATCATAAACATTTCTTATCCCGATTTCGCCATATTCAAATAGCTATATCTTATGATTTTCGATAGATAGGGGAGAAATTTTTGTTTTGTTTTATAGATAAATGAATAAGCTTTCAAATTAGTATTATAATTATACTATTAAAATGTACCAGTAAAGAGATATGTCCCAAAAACCAGTAAAACACTCAATTTTTGGCTTTTTTTCGAGTTTTAAAAACGATATTGATGGTTTGTGAATTTTGACTAAGCGGATATTGTTCACGGAAATCAGACAAAGATTGCAGGCCTAAAAATATTCCCATGGATTGGTTTTGTACAAAGTATGATCGATTAACCTACAAAAAATTTAGTAAAATCGAGTTTTCTTTTGATACCTTCCGGCGATTATTTTCATTCTGGCCTTAAATTACTCGGTATGCATCACTGAAATAGTGTTTGAAAGAATCTCAGAGGTGGGGGCACTTTTGGGTTGAACCTCGTCCAAGTCCACCGTGGCACTGTGATACCTCATAATAAGAAAAAATATATTTCTTTCATAACATACATGGATGACTGTGACATCAGTTTTAGATTCATAGATTCTTGGCGTTTTCTTCCATCATCATTGGAGAAGCTTGCAACATATCTAAAAAACGTGCCGATAGCAGGGAAGGAATTTTGAGCAGATGGATTCACAAACGAAAAGATAGATCTTCTCAGACGGAAAGGGATATTTTCATATGATTATGTAGATGGATTAGATAAGTTATTGTTTACAAACCTACCAGAAAAGAAAGAGTTTTACAATAAATTAACTGATTCCCATATTGCTGAAGAGGACTACAAACATGCTGCTCAAGTATGGGATAAGTTCAATATAAGAACTTTAGGACAGTATTCAGATCTATATTTGAAAACTGATGTTCTACTATTTCAGTTGTGTCTACTATTTCAGTGTTGTAATCGGTATTCCAAGGCTAACAATCCATACATAGGTTCTTCATACGATGAGAAACAAAAAACGAAAACACTCTTATATTTTGATATTAATAATCTCTATGGATGGGCAATGGTACAACATTTACCGATTGGAAATTTTGAATAGATTGAAAATGACAAGAATCCAAGCTTTTTTAATTCACCGCCAGATTCAGATACAGGTTACATCACTGAAGTAGACTTGGAGTATCCTGAGGAAATACATGATGATTATCAAGATTTTCCTTTTTGCGCAGAGCATCGTGCACCACCAGGCTCAATGCAGAAGAAAGTTCTCACTACACTTGACGATAAGAAAAAGTATGTGATTCGCTATCGAACACTTAAACAGGCATTGGATAATGGACTTCGATTGAAAAAGGTGCATAGAATTCTGAGTTTCGAGCAGAAGCCGTGGCTGAAACCTTATGTTGAATTAAATACTGAGAAGAGAAAGCAAGCGAAGAATGAGTTTGAAAAATTCTTCTATAAATTATTAATTAACGATGTCTATGGAAAGTGTATTGAGCTAGAGCGGTCTCATGTTGATGTACGAATAGTAAATAAGTTCACGAGTAGATATGGGACAGAAGCACGCATAGCTCAACCAAATTTTCACAGCTGTGCAATCTTTGATGAAAATTTAGTTGCTATTCAGCTGAAGCGAACAAGTATCACAATCAAGAAACCGATATACGTTGGTCTTTATATCCTTGATTTGTCCAAGACATTAGTTTATGATTTCCATTATTCTTATATGAAACAGCGAGTAGGCGAAAAATGTAAACTTCTTTATACAGATACTGATTGTTTGATATATGAAGTTGAGGACATTGATATGTATAAAATAATGAAAGAAGGCATTCACAGGTTTGATACTTCTGATTATGATGAAAATAGTCAGTTTGACATTCCTCGTGTTAACAAGAAAGATCCAGGATCGATGAAAGATGAATGCTGTGGCAAGATCATGACAGAATTCATAGGTTTACGGAGTAAAATGTATAGCATTTTGGTTGATGAGGGAGAGACAGTGAAAAAAGCCAATGGTATAAAATCCAGGGTTGTGAAGAAAACAATAACTTTCGAGGATTATCGAAGATGTCTTCAGGATCTTATTATTGTAAAACGTGAACAGTGCAACATTCGTTCAAAATTGCACATAATGCATACTGAAAAACAGAATAAAATTGCTCTAAGTCCTCACGATGATAAAAGATTCTTATTGCCTCATAGTACGGACACTTTACCTTGGGAACATTACAGTATTATGGAGGAGCAGATGGCGCAAGCTGCACTTCGAATAGAGGGGGAAGTTGAAAAATAAGAAAAAGAAGTGGAAATGGAATGGCAGAGGGGGAATAAAGTAACCAATGAAAGTAGAGCAACCCGAGTGGGGATAGAGGCTACAGGACAAAAAAGAGAAATGGAAACGGTTGCTGCTGATGAAGTGAAGAGGGGGTATGAAGTAAACAATGAAAACAGGGCAACGCGAGTGGGGATGACACATTATAGTAATGAAGGCGAAAAATTCATAATTCAATATGACGTGTTAGAGGAGTTCATGCATGACTGGGATCCATCAATGGAGGGAATAAGCTCCGTGGGAGGAGATAGAAGGGATATATTACAAGAGGCAATGGAAGGGGCAGAAATTGAGGTGGAAAATGGGCTATATCAACGGACGGACCATGACGAGGAGCACATTCGAGTAAATGAAGAGTTCGAGAACTACCAACTTTGTGGAAAGAAACCAAGACTCAACTAACTTTCTAAGTAAGTTCACAGTTAATTCTAGCCAAAATTTTTTTTCCCTGACGAAATCTTTTTTTTTTAATAAAATGCTTATTTTTACTTTTTTCAGAATGGATCTATCTACACTCAATAAGATTGCTGAACGTAACTTCTTGCCGAGGAAGAAAGTAACAGATTTAGAAAAAGATCGCCAGTACATGGTGACTGCACTTAAAGAGGTTAAGACAAGATTCGGTACAAAGGTCGTAGCAGAACTCGATGAAAGCTTTCAAATCAGCCATTTCATCAGCTATCCTAAAAGATCAAGAGTTTTTATACAAACTCTCCGACACTGCAAATAAACTCCCCTTGTTTATATTATATGAGGGTGGAACTTCTTTTAAGTTTGATATATGCGCTTAAAACAGATGATAATAATGTAACACAAAGATTTCTTTTTTCAAACTATTTATTTGTTTAGATTAAAACGTGTACATAATAATAATAATAATAATAATAATAATAATAATAATAATAATAATAATAATAATAATAATAATAATAATAATAATAATAATAATAATAATAATAATAATAATAATAATAATAATAATAATAATAATAATAATAATAATAATAATAATAATAATAATAATAATAATAATAATAATAATAATAATAATAATGATAATAATAATAATAATAATACATAAATAAATTTATAAACATAAATCGATTGCTTTCTTATTTACTTCTAACCTGTAATTCTCACATTTCAATAAACCAAAAAACCTCATTTTTATCTATCCAACTGTTGTTTGCTACTGAACCCTAACCATTTAACATATACGCGTTTACCACTTTTCCTCAAAACTTTTTCTACTAGATACATTTCGGGATACATAGTTTTATGAATTTCCGTTTCATAAAAACTGCCAGAGACTGGTTTATTTGAGTCAACAAGTTTCTCGAGAGGTAAAATGACTAGTTTCAATGTATCACCAATAACTTTATCAAAATCATCTCTCTCCTATTTCTATAAAGAGTATTTTTCTTTAATAGTCTCACGTGCTCGCACGAGCTCGCTCAGAATATTTTTTTCTTTCTTGAAGTCAGTCATGTTGATGAGATGCTGTCTACAATTCAACTGAAAGTTTGAGTTTCATACTTCCTGTTTTATTTCAAATCAGTCAAATCCTTTTCTGTATCTACCATAATTCATCGCTCTATCTTTGTCAATAACAATGAATCCATATTTATCATTCTTCCAGCATTCAGAACAAAGATTTCGAAATTCATTGAAAGTTAAATTAGTATTTACATGATCATCATAGATATATTTAAGATTAACATCGTCTTGACGATAAATTACTAACATATTAATATTATCCCTGATGAGATGTTTCGGTATATGAGCATACGACTGACATAGATAGAAGCTGTCTACACTTTTATGTCTTCCCATACAGAAAAATGCTCTGATGTTATCCTGCTTCTCACAAGCCACATCGTCAAAAATCATAATTGAATTTGGTAGGGCTTCATCTGGAGATACTACATATTCATGCTCACTAAACGGTAGATATGATATACCTTGAATAAGTTCCAAAACTTTTTTGAGAAATTGATACCTGGATTGATTCAAGGATTTAGAGTATACACACACATTTTCGAATCTAAGGCCATTAGGATGCGTAATTAGAGCTAATAAACTATTTGTTTTTCCACAGTTAGATGGACCACAGAATACTGCTCGTATACTATCTGGTAGCAATTCTCCATGTCGCTTCTTTCTTTTCTCTTTTCCAAAATCGAAGTTCGCGATGGGGAGTTTAACTTTCTTCTCAGTAAAATCCATGTTCACGAGAAGAAGTCGAGATTGACATTGAGTCCTGAAATATAAATGCTTGTTTTATACTTTGATTATCAGTTGTAAATCAGTACTCGAAGAGAAATGATCGTACACAAATCTCAGAAAAAGGCAAAAGGTTATGGATTGCTTGATAAAGTGATCAATAACTTGCCGATTGAAATACATCTTCCTGGATATCAATACTGAGGTTCCGGCATTAAACTGAAGAAACGAATAAAAAGAGGTGATCCTGTAATTAATCCGCTTGATCAGGCATGCAAAGAACATGACATAGCGTACTCTGATAAAAATACTGATCGTAAAGCTGTTGACATGAAGCTTGCCGATAAAGCATGGTAGCGTGTTAAAGCCAAGGATGCCAGTCTTGGTGAAAAAGCATATGCTTATGTTGTTACAAATGATATGAAATTAAAAGGAATAACTGGAATGGGTCTAAAATTTAGTAAGTTAGTGACGGCTGCTAAAAAATCAATGTCATCAAGTAAATGTTCCCGCAAGGTTATTCAATCCGCCTTGAAAGGTGCACATCAAGCTGTAAAAAACGTTGGCGGTAAGAGGAAAGTCATCATTCCACATGTTCTTCCTATTCCATCAAAAATTGGTAGAGTTCTTCCTTTTCTCATCCCACTATTCGCAGGCAACCGGTGCTCTGGCAGGAGGAGCTGCTGGAATAGCTAAAGCAGTAAATGATGCTAAAGCTGCACAGAAAAATCATGAAGAAAGTAAGAGACACAATAAGGCTATGGAAATTATTTATTTAGGCAAAGGTCTCCACCTTAAACCATATAAAACTGGAATGGGATTATTTATGAAACCTCATGTTGGTCATGGTAAAGTTACTAAAAAAAAACTTCGATTTAACTTTGCCTAATGGTCCACTGACTGACTATGATCTTATAAAATATGCTCATATGTTGCAAATCCCACATTTCCGTGGTGTTTTCATGAGAAATAATCTGCCTTCCGATGGTCCATGGAGTAATGAATCTGCTATTGTTAACTTGGATGATTTTCAAAATAGAGGCACTCACTGAGTGTGTTATCGAAAACGTGGTGCCGAAGTAATTTATTTTGACAGTTTTGGCGATATTAAACCTCCCATTGATCTCATGTTATGTTTTAACGTGACAGAAGTAAAATACAACTATGAGAGATATCAGAATTTTGACTCATTCATTTGTGGCCATCTTTGCCTTCAATTCTTAACTGAAACGCTATACAAGAGAAGTTTGTAGTTGTAGATCATTCTCTTTCAAACAGTCATGGAAGATAGTTTCACTTTGAGTCTTTCAGGAAAATCTTCTGTTTTAGAAGCGCAATATTTTCCTTCAATTGAATTACCTCAGCATAAGAATTTTGTTTTGGGTTTAGTTGAACTTTTAACATTCAACTCGATTCCCAATGTTGACTCTCAGAAGTGAAATTAATTGCAATCATCCGTTAGATCTCACACCTCACGATTCAATAGACCGTCTCCTTGGCTTCACACCTCGAATTCTCAAAGAAAAAACTCATCATAGTTCTGATTTACCTGTAAAAATATTGAGAATCAACGCACTCAGAGTAGAGTGCAATATTACTGCAGGTGCTTACATTAACAACAAAAAAGTTCACACAATCCATGAGTTTTTCCCCAGAGTTCCTCCAGGATATAAAATCTTAGAAGTTCTGTCTCATGTTATATATCTACCACTCAGTGTCAAGTGCATTGATCATCTTCAAATTCGAATCGTAGATCAGGATGACAATTTGTTGATTTTCCGAGGAGAGGAAATTACTATTAGTACATATAAGCCAACCATCATGGCAATAAGTCATCAGTCCACCGAAGAAATTCAAACCGTTAACACGGCAGAGCATTCAGTTCCTGAAAAGCCAAGGTCTAAAAGTTCGTGGAAAGAATTTACGTGCATAATTCTCTGCTGCTTCGAGAAAAATGGACGAAATTCTAAGCATTCAATCAGGTGTCGTATTCGATGAGTCTATTGTTCATTATGAGGTTCATGTACATCAGCCATACTCAACATTAAGCTTTGATAACAGTGATGAAATTCGTATTTCTATTCAACATCAAGATTTATGTTTCTTACCATCACGTAGTTCTATACATGTATGTGGAAAATTACAAAAAACAGATGGAACATCACTAGAGAAAACTAAATTCGTTAACAATGGCATTTGCCATCTGTTTGACGAAATTCGTTACGAAATTAATGCTGTGGAGATAGATAAAAGTAAAAATGTTGGTGTGAGCAGTCTCATGAAAGGTTGGACTTCATTCAATCCAAATAAGACTCTCATGTTAGAAAATTTAGTCTGGCTTGGCGTTAATGAAGTAACCAAAACTTTAGTAGATGAAAACGGTAACTTTGACGCTTCCATCGCTCTTAGTATGATCTTGGGCTTTGCGGAAGACTATAAAAAAATTGTAGTTAATATGAAGCATGAACTCATTCTCACAAGATCCAGAAACGATTTGAATGCAACAATCCAGGAAGGTACTGTAGCAAATAATATAACTACTTATGAAGAGTATCGAGTAAAAATATCGAAGATAGAGTGGTTAATGCCATATGTTATTGCATCTGATAAACAAAAAATCCAGCTGTTGAATTTTATTGGCAAAGATAATCCAATCTCTATGTGTTATCGGTCATGGGAGTTATTTGAATATCCTCTACTTCCGAGCACGAATAAACATGTCTGGACTGTGAAAACTTCTAATCAATTGTAGAAACCTCGTTTTGTAATTATTGGACTGCAAACGAAGAAAAAAGCAATGAGAAATACAAATGCCAGTTGATTTGATCATTGTAAGATTAGTAAAGTAGTGAGACTTTTCTTGAATTCTCAATATTATCCATACAACAATTTGAACCTCAACATATCTCAGAATCAGTTTGCAGTTCTCTATCATATATATATATATATGCTAACTTTCAAAAAACCTACTATGGAAGAGATCCACAGCCACTGCTGACAAAGTCTGAGTTTATCAACTTTGAACCACTTATAGTTATTGACTGCTCACAACAAAACAAATCTGTAAAGAGCGCACCTGTCGATGTACGTCTAGAATTTGAAGCTACATAAGACTTTCCAGCTAATACTTCAGCTTATTGCATGATCTTAAACGATCGCGTCGTTCAGTACAATTCCATCAGTGAGGATGTCAAAAAACTCGCCGAAAACATATTATTCTCCACTATGAAATTATTTCATCAATCCTGCAACCATTTGTGAAGAAAAAATAAATAAATAAAAGTAAAAGTAGAAAACGCTGTAGACATACTGGATCACGTAAGAGAGAGGGGAAATTCTCCCACCTCTCTTCATTTCGGATTCTAGAACACGCTCGGGTGATCCAGAACCCGTACGGATTCTGGATCACTTTGAGAGGGGAGGGGGTGACCCAGAACCCGTGTGAGCCAGTATCCCTATAGCCTATCTACTATTGTATTATATTTTGTGTCCCGTATGTTTGTTTAGCTCTTGAAAAGGGATGTGTCAATACATACGAAACGTGACGAAAACTCAATAAACTAACTCGTAGCGATCAATCCAATCTCCTTTTTACAAATTAAATATGCGAATAACTAATTCTAACCATCAAATAGGATTAAAATCTTCCATAGCAGATTGTAATACAATCTAAATTTACCGCAGACTGTTTACACAAAATTTTGTAGTGGTTTCTTCGCCAACGGCTGGCGGTCCTATTTCGCTAGCAGCCTGCGGTCTGCCATTTCGTCACCTAAATTTTTTCGTAATTTAGAATCGAGCGTAACTTTTCATCTAAATGTATTCAAAGATGGATAAGGTCTCAATATCAGCTTTATTTTAAATGCACATAGAATTATCCGTAATGCATAATACCTCACGTAAATCACGTCAGATTTTAACAGTATGTCATTTACTTTAGGTTGAAAAAGCAATCTAGAAAAAAAATACATAGTCATGCTCTAAGTGAAAGTCCCATAACCACAATCAAGTGCATTGTTATATAGACTATTTTTCTTGAAAGTTAGAGCTCAAAATAAATTGAGAGAAAAACGTTACATGGGTGCCAACTTGACTATTTTCGAAAAAGTATGTATTTTCCAGAGGCTGTATTTTTGGTTATACGTAACGAATTTGAACGTTCCAAAACAGGAGTTAAAGGTTTTTTCAAGGCAAAAGAAATGAGTTTTTATTGGATTAAAATTACGGTAATGTGTAGAAATGATACAGGTTCAAACATAACCTAAAAATCGAAGAAAATACGCATGCGTGAAAGAGTTATTAAAAATAAATATTTCAATACTTTTGGACCAAAGATATTTTTTACTGAAAGGTCGAATCATTCTAAATTGTTAAGATGGAAGCTCTGTGGAATTTCTTGAAAATGGAATTTCTTGAAATTATTTTTCAGCCAATTTTGAATATTCAAACAATTCTAGGAGTGCACAACTGCACGAGAGAGGCTGAAAAAATTTTTCTCGAGTTCTTTCGATATGTACTTTTATGTAAAAAATTGGCGAGAACTTTCCTGAACCACGTGAAGGTCGATTTTTAAGAAATTAATGGATCTGCCCATATATATATATATATATATATATATATATATAAGCTTTTCTATATAATCGTATTCTAGATTTACGAATTTTATCGAAATTTATAATCTAAAAATTATTGTGTTCTTGGTGAAAGAAAACTCTTTATTAATCAATAAGAAATAAAAATATAAGATGTCCTATATAATAGTATTCATACTAGATTAATGAATTTTATCGAAATTTGTGATAAAATGTATTATGTTCTTAGTCAGAGAAAACTTATCATTAAACAATTCTTTAATTTAGGAAAGAGTGTTTAAATTAATTATGTTACTTACCCACACACTCGTCGTATGCATTCATTAATCTATCAAGGTTGGAAAATGCTGCATATTTCGTATTGAAATAAACTCGCCTGCTGCTTTCACAGCCAACTCATTCCCTCGAAAAAGCATTCGACGGAGACGTGGAATCTCGCGAAACGAGCTTCTACTATGAAGCGAGCATCCCAGTATGACCTTAAATTCTCTTTTCAATTCCACGAATACCAGTATACGTCTCATTCGGTGCCGCCACTCAAAAACACATCTACGTCATATACCAATGTCCGAATTTTGATATTTCAATAGATTCACAATATGAAAAAAATTGCATGAGACCAGTATTCAATATTATTTCTCATTTTGGGTAATAAATTCAATACTTTGCTTATTACTACTCTCGTGAGTTCTAAGCTCGCGACTCATGCATGCATCCTGCTTTTGTTGCAGAACGAAACCCTTTTAAGTATGCTGATAATATGACAGATGCTTACGGCTATGCAGCTGTAATAAGCAGTGCTAATGGCTATTTTAACGTACTCTGCACCTGCTACGGCGAAGCTTTTCTTTCGCTCGGCTGCTGCGAACATCAGTGAGCTTCGAGATTTTTGCCGTCAGAAACTTAAAGTAAACATCTCTCGCAGAAACAAGAGCCACCTTTTCCACCAGATATACCTCTTTCCGCGCATAGAATCCTACCCTGCACTGAGAAAAAGAATTCTTTGCGGCAAAGAATATCTCTTAATTGTTAAGGGAGTACTTTCGGTTTCGAATTAGTATGCAGAAATATCTAAATAAAATTATACTAACACGTTTGACCTCAAACTTATTCATATAAATTTTTAGAAAGGTACACCAACCCAGAAAAAAAAATTATGTATTTTATATTTACGTTTTAACACGTAGCCTTATGGGAACTTACGTCTCCAACAGTTGCAATCATGAAATTAATGAAAACTGCTGTTCGGATTTCGTCGAAACTTTGAGAAATATATAGTTAATATTTCATAAATATAATGCAAAAATTCAAATGTTGATTCATCAATTTTAAGAGCTAATATAAGCAAACGAATACAATTTTTTACGCTCACTCAACCATTTACGCACACGATTTGGCCTACCACGGAAGTCGAAAACGACCAAGCACGCATTTGACTCCGTACCGATAGTACTCCCTTAAGTTTTGTGCATTTGAATACGGCCAAATGAATATTTTTACAAGTTAAACGCACGTCTTATTAGTTAAGAACTGAATATCTGAGTCGCGTGTTACGGACTGACCGCTTGACTTTAAGGTCAATTGGATTCTTTTACGCTTCTATGATGTTTATTATGACCGTTGCATGTCAACATTCGTTTTGCTCTGCCATGATTATGTCTTTGCATAAAGTCTTTTCATATTCCAATGCTTATAAAGCATTGTTATTTGTTAGAAAATCTTACTCAAGTTCGAGTTCTTAACGGTTAAGAATTTAACATTTGTGTTAAATACATGAGACTTCGATTGCGCAGGTACACGATTCAATTGCCACAAAGAATCTTTTCTCTCAGTGTGTGATAAAAACAGGTATTACACCTACCCTCAAACACTTTTCTCGCTGCGTTGTTCTCCGCTCAAAAATTAGTCTCATTTTTGTTGACAGAGTGAAAACACTTTCGTCTACCTAGTTTTGCCCTTCTTATGTTTTGTCTTTCTGATTTAATTTGTGTTTTGCACTCAACGAATTTCTTACAATGAAATTATGTTTTTGTAACACAAGCACGATTTTCGCGTTTTTTTGTACCTATTAAGCGGGTCTAAAGGACAATGTTTTAGACCGGCGGGCGCAAACGTAACTTTTGCGCCCGCTAAAATTTTTTGGGAAATTGCTATTATATATATATATATTTAGCCCCTCTTAAAATGGTACAAAAACGCAAAAATCAATACATGCGTCACAAAAAATATGGTGTGCACCAAGGGCAAAGTGAACTTTGCGCCCTAGGTACACAATATACTATTTTAAAATACAGCCAGTTTTTCCCCGAAAACTAAATGTTTTTTTATATACCTCGTGTTTTTCAGTGAAGCAGTCAGTTTTTTTACGTTAACAAATGAATTGTTTTACATTATTATTATTATCTAAAACAAAATGTCATCGTTCGATATGACCGAATTCGTGATGGCCGAAGTTATCTCATGCACGGAGAATCATTCAACCTCCGAAATGAACATCGAGTCACTGAACGAAATTTTGGATGCTTTTTCCGAGCTTCCGAAGGAAGAGGAAGTAGCGCGAATCATTCGCGAAATAGGCGAAAGTTCGAAAAATATCTGTACTGCTCGTGTCTCAACAGAAGAGAAGGAGGCTCTTCTGGTACTGAGTCATAACTTATTGACAGTATCATCAGGGAAGCATTCAATTGGGAAGAGGAGAACGCGAGCAATGCCGAGGACGATGACCAGTTCACCGTCGTTGAAATATTCAAAATAAATATCATGTCTAAAAGTGCTATTAAATGACCAGCTCTTACGCGTGTTCAATTGCATATTGAGCGCTCAAGAAATTTTCTTGAGGCATGCAACGAATTTCTCAAGGCACACGAGCAGCTGAAAAAAGTTTACGAATTTTCAATGGAAATCATCAAATGCATGTAATAAGTCGATTACTGTCTAGTAGGGCTAGATAGAAGAGTGCGGTGATCATCGTATGCTTACTTGTCGCAGCTATTCACACTCGACAAGGACGAGTTTATTAACGCGGTGATGGTAGTCACGCATCTCGACAAGGACGATTTGCAGCAGGAACCGGAGAAAATCGATGCCTTCTTCTACCTGCATAAGCTACTAGAATTATTGGGTCTTATAACTGGCTAAGTAAGTAAGTATTACCATTATTTATTAATGAATTTTTTAAAGCTGTAAAATAAAAATCTGTTAGTTTTACAGCTCGTCGATTTTAGCATCAACAATATTTGTCGATGCTTTAAGAAAGAATGGCACGCACGCTGCTTGGAGACTCAAGGGATACCAAAACTATGCAGCGAAAAATACGGGCTTTCAAGATGTGCTACTCAGCACTATCCCCTATGGCAACCCGTCATTTTTAGGAATCATTAAAGATATGAAAAATATTTTATCGGATGAAGATCGGCGATTACTGATGAATCGCAAACACTTTTTTCCTCCGGGAATTTAATTACTTGTATCTTTTTATTTATTTTAAATATAAAATATTATAATAATTATATATAGTTTTTTTCATTCTTTCCCTTAATAATTTGTTTCAACAGGTGTATAAGTGGATATAGGGCTATAGGCGAAAGTCATACTAAAAAAGACTTAACGCGCCAATAGTATTATCTATTTGGGTATTGTGGAAAACCGTTATATTAAAACAAACGGTACTTTTCAGGACCATCAATATTTTAACGCAGAATGCGAACAGATTCGAAATTTATAACAAGTCCTCTTGAGGACTAATTTATTTATGTTCTTTATTTCTTTCAGTTTTTCTAATATTATTAATTAATATTTAATTATATTAATTAATTATATTCAGCTACCATAGAAGGTAGATATCGATCGGTGTAGCGCTGTACCTCCCTGGCACTTGAGAGCGAGAGAGATTTTATTTTTGCTTTAAAACACAAAAGAGTATACATATGTACATTTCCTTTTTACATTGTTTATACATTTCAGTCAGTATTATTAATATAAAATATCACATAATGCTCGCCGGTCTTATAATAAAAATTTGCACAATATTTATCTATCACGTCATTTGTAAAATATATCACACTTATTCATTCATCCATACAATCACAGGCTCGTTCAAGCTTAAAAATACATACACACAATAAAACAATAAGAAGATTAATAACATTGTTACTTATATAAAATATCACACGTAGCTCGTCGGATTTATAATAAAATCATACGTACATTCATGCAGTCACGCATTCATTCATGCTTATAAATACACTCTAAATAATTGCACAACAAAGGACGTTAGTTTTACAGACTTTGCAATGTTATATTATTATGAGTACGCAGATACCTGCGAACCGCTGTCTTAAATTTGCAGAGTGATGTCAGGTAGTTGGTTGCGGGGAATGGAGTTCCAAAGGCGCGAACCGCGGGCTCTCAGGGAGTATAACCCTACATCAGTATGTTATAAGTAGAAATGGTGAGGATAGAGGCGAGGGATAGAAAGGGAGGTTTTAAATAATTGTTGGGCCGGTTGTTTCTGTAGAAAAGGACCGGTTGTTTCTGTAGAAAGATTATTTTAGCGGGGCTTCCTTCCCTCACGCTCTGGGGAAAAGAACATATGTGGTTGGAGCCGTCGGAGCGATGGAGAGGAGTCGGCGCCATTTTCGTTGCAGCGGGGCCTAGCATCCTCTTTATTGCAGCCAGCTTCGTCGGGTCCCTCAAAGCCGCGATGGCTCTGAGCTCTCATCGAGTTTTCCGGGGTGACTCAGCTAGAGCGGGTCGTCCTTGGTACCGTGGTAGGGCTGGACGTATTGGCCTTCGCAGCACTATTTTCTCCGTGTCCGGAAACTCATTCTCCGGAAAAGGAAAGAGACGGAGAACGTTCTCTTGCCCTCTTGTATTCTTCGTCATGGCACCACGAATACCAGATTGCGTACTTTAGGCGTGGAGAAACCCTCGCTTGAAGACTCTACTTTCGTGGCCGGATCTTGAATCGACGTTTGTTGCGCCGAATCCGCTGTCGCCCGGACCGACGACGCGGCTTCTTCGCAGTAGATTGCACAGTTGTTGGCATGTGCTCAAGGAAGGCAACTAGAGGACTCCGATGCTGTGAGTCGAGTGAGTCTATTATAGTCTTACCATTCCTTTTATAGGTGATTCGACAACTACTCCGACCGCTCCGCGGGAAGCGCGGCGGCTCGACGCGAGTGGGGAGAGCGCACGAGATACGCAAACGGAAAGTACGTGGCGTGCTCTCGGAAGAAATTACGCTGTGTGCACTATCAATCGAACTTCCAGAGGAATTGATTTAACAACTTCTGTAGCGGTCTGTATTGCTAAGCATAGGGAGATTAGTGCTGCTTAACGTCGCTTGCGGCTCTCGTTTAAAGAACAACGTCCTCAAGTAGCTCTCCCGTCAGGATTGCGTTCGAATTCCCGTGTTCTGGACTCGCTTTAATCAAGAACCGTGATCGGCGGGAGAATATTGTCTTTCTAATAAGGCTGCTTCGGGAGTAACTCACCAGAAGACCTGTTCGGTGCAACAGTACCGAAGCCAATCACTACGGGTGGAGTGTGGATTAATATATGCGCCGCAGGTTGACTACTGCAGGAGTAAGTCTCAACCAAGGTAATCCAACCCGTGTGGAGCGCAGCTACCGACTGCCTCCGAGAGATGTGCGTTTCCGAATTTATAGCCGGCGCGAGAGCTGCTCCGAATGCTCGGTGAAAATACCGCGGCACGTCGTGAGTGGCGTGCGAAAGCGGCGGGCATGAGCGACGGGTGCGAGCGGCGGTATGAATCGTGTGCGTAAGCGATATGCGCGAACGGGGTACGCAGGTGGCGCGCGCGTTCGATCGTCGGGTGGTTTTCCCTGTGTGTCTAATATTCGAACTTCCAGGGGAGTTAATTTAATAACTTTCAGAGTGGTCCGGATTTTTAAACAGGGGGAGATTTATGCTGCTGAAGAACAGCATCCACGAGTATCTCTCCCTTCAGGGTCTTCATTCGACTTCCTATGTTCTTAACGCGCGTTCGTTAAGAAGCGTGATCAACGGAGAATATCGCCTTCCTAATTAGGCGATCTTGGGAGTAGCTTACCAGAAAGCCTGTTCGGCGTGACGATACCCAGGCCGATCACCACGGGTTGAATGCGGTCTAACCCACTCATCGGAGGCCGGCGTCGACGGGAGTATGCCTCGACCAAAGACGTCCGGCCAGTACGGTGTACCGGTACCGACTGACTCAGGAGGCACGCGGCCCTGTGCTTATAGCCGGCGCGAGAGTTGCTCCGATCGCTCTGTAGTGAGCGTGGCGACTCGACGCTTGCAGCGTGCGCCGTCGTGTAGCTTCCGCTTCACTCTCTCTCACTCTCTCCCTCTCTTCTGCTTCTGCTGCTTCCTTACTTTATGCGGTTGGCGGCGTCGAATAAATAATAAGGCGTAATATTGTATATTAATAATTAATAAGGACGTATATTATTCCTTGGCCCTACGCCGAGGTCGAAGTATTGTCACGGGCGCGGTCGGCCGAGAAGTGAGAGCAAATCTCGAAATTCGCTCTCCTATGTACTACGCAGCTGCGCCGTGATTGGCTTCAACTCGTGTAGAATGAGGAAAATACTGCGCGCAAGGAACTCAAGATATACTAGTGTATAACAAGTACGCGATCCTAGAACTGAAATATCTTTAATTGTTTCATCCCTTATGGAGGTTCTGGTCTGGTTCTGACATACGACGGTTGACCTACACTTATAATTTGGTGTTCATCCCTCCTGACGCCGCAAATATACTTCACATACGAGTTCTGCAGTGCTTGTAATTTAGTCTGCAGTTCCTGAGACACATCAAGGTAAACAACTGAACAGTAGTCGCGGTAAGGGACAATCAATACACTTGCGAGCTGCTCGGTGACGTAATCTACGTGCTGTTTCCATGTCAGCTTTGAATCTATTACAACACCGACGTTCGTCACTGTGTTAACGAAGAGCAGGAATGCACCATTGTCCGACTGAATGCCTGGCAATTGTAATTCTCTTAAGCTGTTAATAATATAAACAGAGCCAAAAAGAATAGCCATCGGTTTATTGACATTGAGACGTAGACACGCAGACGACGCCCATGTCGACACAGCCCGTGCTGCAGCTGTTAAAGTTCGATGCACTCATTTAAGTCCGTCAGTTCGACATGCGTATAAATCTGTAAATCATCAGCGTAGAGTAAGTGTTTGATATGAGTGGAATCAAAAACTTCCGCCAGATCATTAATATATAAACTGAAAAAAGGGGTCCCAGGACCGAGCCCTGCGGAACTCCAAGATTGGTTGTGTGCCAATCCGACTGGTCGCTAGATCTGGTGATAACTCTTTGTTGCCGCCCCGTAATGTAGAATTTAATCCACAGGATTACTTTCCTGGAGAACCTCACTGTAATCAGCTGGCGAAGTAACCCCGTCGACGAGGTGGTATCGAAAAGGGTTTGCTCAAATCGAAAAGAAGTGAGTAATTTTTTTATTTTTGTTAATACCATCTGCATTGACTTTAATCCCATCGATACCACCATGTATGTCCTCCGATAGTTTAAGTAAGGCGGTTTGAGTGCTATGGTACTGTCTGAAACCGGTCTGAAGAGGATTAAGGATATCTTTTGACATTATATACTCGTTGATTCGACTGTGTACCATTTTATCGAGAACCTTAGAAAGAAAGCTCAAAAAGGCTATTAGACGAAAGTCCGTGACCGATGATTGTATGATTGTCTTCTTTAAAGGCACCAAGTGAACCATTTTCCAGTTTTCTGGGAAAACGCCACGTGAAAGCGAGAGATTGAATAATTTGGCGAGATGTGTACCGATTGCCGGAAGAGCCCTAGCTACTACCTTTTGCGGAATGTCGTCTTCCTTGACCGTCTGCGACGAAAAGTAGGAGATAGCGAGAACCACGTCCGTTGATGAAACCTCCTTAAAAGGAAAGCCCTCCTCTGAGGTCAAGGCAGCCATGCCAAATTTCCATCATATTCACCGTGAGACACCGACACACCAGCAAAGTGAGAGTTAAGCTCTTCCAGGATAAATCTGTGAAGATCTTCTTTAGCAGTAGGTAATAACCCAAGAGAAGACAGCTCCTTCCAAATATCTTTTTAATCATTTAGCACCTCGTAAATTCTGTTTTGAAGGAAGAAGATGCGGCACTGTTCTACTCTCTTCTCCGCCTCAGAAGCTAGTTGCAAATATTCATGCCATAATTTAATATCCTTCGTCTTCTTGTACCGTCGTAGTAAAGTGTCTCGTTTGCTGCAGAGAAGCGTAATTAGTGATGTGAAATGACCGTCATTTTGGAAATAATCATATTACCGAAAATATATCATTGTGAGCCGTCACACTTGTGACGCGACCATTCTAACATTTTAAACGCAAAATGACGGCCAATTTTTCTTGTTCAGGTGACATGACGTTACAAAAATTAGAAAAATAATTCTTTTGTCATATTAAATAGTAGTTACAGATTATAAATGCTGTAATGTTTTAAAACAATACTTGTAATAATGTTCTAAAACAACAAGACTCGATGAGTCCTAAGGGAAAATACTTATCTTCCGAGTTACAATTAGAAAATATGTATCTTGCGCATTACGATAAGAAATGACGAATCTTGCGCGTTGCAATTGGAAACATCGTATCTTCTTTGAGGTTGTTTTGTCGTCTCTATTCGATGCTAAAAATTGTTATAAAACGGTTTGAAACCGCTTCTTGCCTTCTCATAGAAAAAGTATTATTTTGATAAAAAAATTTTTTTGTTATTCTTTAACGTAAAAATATACTGTATGACTTGGGGAGTGTGGATAAGCTACTCTCAAAAAATGTCCGCTGTATGGATGTGTATATGTGTGTGCGCGTGTGTCGCTCATCCGCGTTTGAATATTCTACGGTTAAATCAGACCAAACTATGCATGCATGATTGTTATCAATACCTAGGAATGGTTTTAAAATGTCAGGACAAATTGTCGACTCATTTTAATTTTATAGCCATTTTTCAAAATTAGAAAATTTTAAAATTTTGGTTTTATGAAAATTTCTTGATGAATAAATGTATTTTGGGAAGCATATTTTTTTCACATTAAAGTGCTCATAAAATTCTTTAATTTAAGACCAACTCATGTTAGCTCCGCCCTACCTCGCGCACGCTCGCAGAAGCATCCGGGGATGGGGAGCCGTCGACAACAACACCGTGAAATCACGGCATGGACCAGCTGCGCGGCGGAAAAATTCCGAACGAGCGCACGAGCAAGGGGGCAAGCAGCTTTAAGCAGCAGCAGCACAAGCTGACTACAGCCACGCGAGAGAAGAGCCAGCATGGAGGGGAGAGAGCGAGACGATAATACGGTAGTAGCCACACAGGAGAGATTAGATTAGATCAGATAAACTTTATTGTTGTACATTATATTGCACAATATTTACATATAGAAGTGTAAGATATAGTAATAACAAAAATAATAACAAAAATAATAATGATTCAGATGGATGAGATGAGAAGGAAGGGGATGTGCAGGTAAGGAAATTATGGAAGTAGAAATGAGAGATAATGTGATAGGGAGGAGTTAGGAGTTGTCGAGAATGAATAGGTATTGATGAAGTTGACGCTTGAAATGAGGAATAGAGTGAATGTTACGCAGATGAGGTGGTAACGAATTCCAGAGATATGCAATACGGATGTGAAAAGAGTTTCTCAGAGTTTCTGTGCTGAAACTGTGGATATCTAGAGGTGTTATAACCCCCTTACAGGTCTTGTTGCTACAGCGAAGTCAAAAAGCGCTAAAAGATATGAGGACAAGGCTGTATTAAACATTTTACGCAACAAGCACGCAGCAAAGTAATCGCGATGATAGGAGGTGGATAGCCACCCTAACTCGCACCTCTAAGGACAGATATGCTCGTCCTTTCTTACACCAAAGATATACCTTATACCTGTATTGATAAGGCGCTGAAGCTTAAGATTAAGCTCCAGCGTGAGATCACCATAAATCAAATCACAGTAATCGATCAGGGAGAAAAGTGGCATCAAAATAAGATACTTGCGTAGCTGGAAGTTAGTACTTTTCCTGAAAAAATAAAGACGATACATAAGAGCACGTGCACGTTTGCACACTTGCTCTATGTGTCCTTTCCAGGAGACCGTGGAATCAAGTACCACTCCAAGGGTACGTATTGAAGACTCAAAAACGATCCGAGCGCCACCAATATAAATATAGCTGTTGGTCACAAGAGGAACTTTATGATATAGAATGTAGAACCAATAACTATGCCTTTTGTTTTACTCACGTTGAACCTGAGAGTATTACGAGTAGCCCAGCCAATCATACGGTTAGCATTGTTACGCAACTTAACAATAGATCTGAAGATCGTCCGCATAGCTAATATGAGAGACATCAGAGTCAAGACATAGTGTCAAGTCATTGACGTAGAGGGAGAATAGTAGCAGTCCCAGCACAGAGCATTGCGGTACACCAGTATTGGTCCGTAAGAAGAAGAAGACATTACCATACATGCCAATGACCGCCTGCTCACGATCACCGAGATACGAGGCAAACCACCTAATAAGAGATTTAGATAATCCAAAATAGGGCAGTTTACAGAGAAGCTTGAAATGGCTGACAGTGTCGAAGGCCTTACTGAAATCAAAGTGCAACAGAAAGGTAACACGTTTGTTATTTACGGAGATGCATATATAGTCGGTGAGTCTGACCAAGCCCGTCTGAGTGCTATGCCTAGTGCAAAACCCAGTCTGATAGAGATTTGAAAAGAGACGAGATTCAAGGTACTCAGAAACTTGTTGATGCACTAGCCACTCAAGAACTTTCGACAGAAAGTACAGTAGGGAGATAGGACGAAAATCAGTCAAGCTAGTAGGCATCTCCACCTTGATCAAGGCAATAACAACCGATTTTTTTCAGATAAAGGGGAAGCGAGACTGAGAACAAGAGAGGTTGAATATCTTGCAGATGTAGAAGATGGATAGACGGAGAGGGAGAGGGAGATAGAGAGAGAAAGAGAGAGAGAGAGAGAGAGAGGGAGAGAGAGAGAGGGAGAGAGAGAGAGAGAGAGAGCGGCGGATGAGGAAAGCCAGCAGCTAGTATCTACAGCCAGACACAACGTTTCGCGTACGCGGGTGTGTATATATATATATATATATATATATATATATATATATAATCGGTCGCATGCATCATCAAGTCAAAAGGCCAAAGATTCAAGGTCGGCTGCTAAGATAAGGGCTCTGATTGAAGGTGACCTTCAGCAACAACGGTAATAATGACTACGCTGACGGAATCATACCGAATAGTCAAACAACACTCTCTCTTTCCCTACCTATTATATAGGAAAAAAAGTTAGAAGATCGAAGCAGACGGAAAGACCACGAGGCCGAGGGAAAAGGATTTCCGCCCTCATGCCACTTATTGGCTGGCGTTCGACGAAAGCAGAGTTCGCTCATTCGCGCACATTTTTGAACAACGAATACTTAATAGAATTTATCTGGTTGTTGTTCGGCCGTAGTGAACAATAAATAAGCTAGAATATCTTCGCACGAGCGCTCGCAGCTCTGATAGATTTAGCTGCTGTGCCGCGGCCAGGAATAAAGTGCGCTCGAGAGTGTTGAGGGAGTACGCGGGGGTGGGATAAATTAGCTTAATTTATGCAAGATAAGCACCGCAAATTACGCGAATAAAATTCGATGATTTCGCTCGAGAGTTAGGCTCGCCGGAAATTTTCACGCGTCGGTCGAAGTTTGGCGAGTATAGTTAGGGAAACTTATATATATATATATAAAAGTTTCCCTAACTATACTATATATATATAAGTTTCCCTAACTATACTATATATATATAAGTTTCCCTAACTATACTCGCCAAACTTCGACCGACGCGTGAAAATTTCCGGCGAGCCTAACTCTCGAGCGAAATCATCGAATTTTATTCGCGTAATTTGCGAATATAGGGTAGGAGACTTGAAATAAATGGTAACTTCAATTACACATAAAAGAACGTGTCATTATTCGTAAATTTTCCCAGTTTTCCTCTAGCGTTTGTCGCGTTTCCAGCACGAGATTTCGCCGTGAGTTGCAGCTTAACAAAGGCGTCACGTCGACCGGGACCACCTCGGGAGAAGGGAGTCATCAATGGCTGAGGCAGAAGCAGACATAAGCTGACAATCCTGCCTAAGTATTGAGAAACCTTTAATGCCAACCCGCTTATCAGAAATACCGGCATCTAAGCGCGACTCAGTGACCGCAAAGATACGGTAGGAGGGTTGTTCGCGAAGATATTGCTGTATTTGTTCAAGGTACGCTCGCAGCAAAGTCGCATTGATAAATCCAGGTCTCAATCCCCCGCAGCTTGCCTCTCCAACAGGCGAGCCTAGTCATTCGGAGTTGAGCACTTCAGTATTGCTACTAAGTGGTTGTTGGGATGGTGCCTCATTGTCGTCACGTTTTCTGGATTTTTATTCGCATTGGGAGTAGGTGGGTTTACCAAGTAGGAAGCCAGTATAGTCTGAAGATCTGCCGCCGTAGAAAAATAATGGGACACATCATCATCTCATCTCTTGACCAGGAATCTATCTTGCCGATACCAAATATATTTAAATTTCAGTCCTTGTGTAATGAATTTTAGGCTACGAAATTTTAGAAATTAATCCTTCTTGAGATGTTCACTGATAAAAATTTTGCTATCGATAAGGCTTTCAGCAGTGCTTTGGTCAAGAAGCGGTATGTTGATATCCCTTATAACGTCTGTTATTTGTATTAGCACTAGTCGCTGTGTCGGTTGTTCGTGCTTGTGCTTGGCAAAGCAGGCGGGTGCACACAATCTCTTCCGGTTTGAGTGAGGGAAGGACCGTAGTGAAGACGGCATATGTAACGTCGTTATATTTATTTACATTTCCGTCAAAGATATTAGAAATAGTTGTGCTATTGCCCTCATCCCGGTCCTCAAAGTTCGCATAATTTATGTGATTTATGTGCCGGTTACTACATTACGCTCATTACCGACAGGGTCCGCGTTTATAAAGTTTACACCATTAACATTATTGTTATTTTTAATATAACTTATATTATTTTCATTGCAAGTGTTATGAATAGCTTTGTCTACTTTACTATTTTATAACCATACTTTCTTGCAATAGCAGTAACCGATCGTTATGCAAACCTTCTAGCTGAGAAATTTACACAGCAATGCGTTCCTTAAGTGAAGAAACCCGATCCGAAAGATCCCTAATCGACTGTTCCATTGCTGGTATGGCATCCGATGAAATAACAATTGTATCTAGTTTATTCACAATAAAGGACTATAGATCAGGCACTGTTTTACGTGTCAGTTCTGATTGATTATCAATGTAATCAGCCATGAACGACGACATAACAAGTCTGCCGAGTTCTCTCAGGATTGACTAGTCCGCGGTAACGTTAAACATTCTATTCTAGCTAATCCCTTCTACCACCTCTTCGGTGTTACTGAGTCGCGCTTTGGTCCAAAAGTCGCGGAGGATTGCGTTCAGATCAAGGGGTACTCTACGATTCGGCAGGATAGAAACACGCAGAGCTGGGGTGCGGTTCTGTATGTCCACAATTCATACAAGGCAACTATATTGTGTACTTCTCCGTCAATGCAGGATGAGGGTAAGCCGCTCATTTCTGAATACCTTATGTGTAGCATACAGCAGGGGCCCCTCCCCTAATATTTGTCGCAGTTATTTATAGACCTCCAGGAATCTCTTACACTGCTCATTCTGACCTTGTAGAGAACTCTGAAGCATTCTGAAGTATCTGTTACCAGCATACGGTGATTATAATGGGCGATCTGAAGGCAAACATGCTGATGGATTCGGGCGATGCCGAATTTGTCCGACAACTTGCGTGCGAACTAAACATCAAACTTATGGACCATGGTGTGATTCAACACATTAATCGGTTTTACACATGGATTGATGTTATCTTTGTGGATAGCAATAACGATATACTAAACTCTAATAATATGCTAGCCTCGTTTCTAAGCCACCACAACATAAATTGACGTTGTGATCCACGTTCGTAATATGGATGTGATATGAATATGATAATCTTATGTATCAAAATTATATATATTATATATTGTATATTTTTCTTTTAGACATGTGCAAAATAAATCTTATATCTATCTATATCAATCTATCAATTGGCCAAATTTCAATCACCCAGTAATTTTACTTACAGAGACTTTAAGTCCATAAAGCGGAAAGACTTGTCCATCTTAGCAAGCTCTGACTGGAAGAAAAACTATAGAAACAAAAAATTATAATGCCCAAAAATTATAATACGCAAAAACCTATTAAGCCTAATAAATTTTAAGAGCCAAGATATTATAAAAACAAAAATTATAAGGCCCAAAAATTATACTATGCAAAAATGTATAAGGCTCAGAAAACTATAAAAAAAAAAATTATAAAAGTAAAAAAATTATAAAGTCCAAAAAATTACGATACCCAAATATTATAATAGGCAAGAAATTATAAGGCCCAAAAAATTATGAAGTCCAATAAATTATAATGTGCAAAATATTATCAAGCCTAAAAATACTGTTTGACAACACTTGCCTAGGAAGACAACCATCCAGCCACCTATCAAATCTTCAACCCACACATCCATCCACCTATTGATCCACCCACAAATTCATCTGTCCATACGTCCACCCATCCAATAACCCACCCACACTCGCACACATATATGATGTACTTTTAAAAAAAGATTTAAACTTACTGATGTGAGCGGAGACAGGAGACCGGAGACTTTCGTGATCTTAATATTATAGGAGATAGGATATTATACGTGATTTTGCCACGAATTTTTCTCCTCTAAGTGGTCTTTATAGTCCCTGGAAAATTTGCTAATCTGCATTATTGAATTTAAGCCTTATTGACCACTTACCACGTGTTTTGGTTCAGGTGGAGCATTTTTCATGGTCACCGAGGCTTTACAGTATTCTTCAAAAGTGTACTCATGCACTTTAGAAGCTACATTTTTAAAAAAGATTATTTACAATTGTTAGACACACATGTATCAATAATAGTAGTATTTTTATAGTATTTTCATAGTATTATTATTGTGTATCCTTAACAATTGGAAACAATCTTTTTTTAAAAATGTAGCTCCTGAAGTCCGTGAGTACACTTTTGAAGAATACTTTAAAGCCATGACCATAAAAAATGTACCGCCTAATTTAAAAACACCTGGTAAGTGGTTAAAAAGGCTTAAATTCGATAATGTAGATTAGCGAATTTTCAAGGGACTATAAAGACCACTTAGAGGGGTCTAATTCGTGGCAAAATCATATATAATATACATATTTAAGATATGAAAACTTGCATTAACTTACAAGGAGAATGTACACCATGTGGGAAACGATTTTTTATCAACCTTAAGGAGGTGGTTTCTGGTACCTAAAAATGAAGCCTAGCACCCGTAATCTTTTCCAATGCGCCCCTGTTCTCGAGATATAAAGTATTTTGCTTCAAATATGAGTTATTTTAATGAAAAATTGTACCTCTTCTTTTGATAATAACTCTGCAAGCTTTTATATTAGAATAATTGACCCAAAAGTCCAGTAAGAATAAGAAGTATCAGCAAAAATAAATTTTTGTACACGGGTTGACGTGGGATATCGCATATACAAATATACAAATGTGCGACTCTTGTATACCAAATTTCATTGTTTAAGATTATTAATACATTGATTTATTACATAGCGTCCGGGGTAGTAACGTTTTTTGGCCGGGGTAATACGTTTTTTTCAGGCTGCAAAAGTTGGATATAGTTACGCTCTAATACCAACGGAGAACGTGGGCATCAACATGTATTTTTCTTAATCTCTTTTCTTTACTCACGCAGAACCCACTTGCCCAATTCAAAAAGCGTATTTATAGCAGATACGCTATTAGGTTTGTATTCCTGAGTGAAGTCGAGGAATAATACAGAAAATCGTGCAGATACCTTTATGAGTCAGCAAATATCCATTTTATTCATTTGTAATTCTCCAAAATCTCTGAAGATATGATAATTAGGGCATAATTATCTCACTACAATAATTACAATTGGCAATTACTATTAGTATAGATGAATGCGTTTTTTCATGATGAATCGACCGGTATAAAAACTAATTTTTCATAAAAAATGCTGATACACACTTTTTTCATAAAACTAAATGAGGATTGTTGAGTGGAACGACTATGTATCCTGATGCCAACGTGGCGAACAAGCTTTAATCCGTCAATTATTATTTAAATTTCGAATAAGAAATTGCAATTACATTTTAATCAAATATTATAAACGTTATACCATTTGGCATATTGTACGTATAAAAGTGGAGGGGATGATGAAGGGGAGATGAAGGGGAATTGGGGAAAGTGGAAGGGCAAACAAGATTTTCAAATAACGTAATCTTTATCTTTAAAAAAATTTAACGTTATTTGGTGGAGGGGTAAGCTTGAAGGGGAGGAGAAGAGTAGAGGGGCTGCTCCTAATTCATGGTTACAACTGTATAATAAGGAATGTATATGTATATATATATATATATATATATATATATATATATATATATATATATATATATATATATATATATATATATGGGTCATTCTAACACTTCTCGAACAAACCTTGCACACTCATGTCAGGGATTTTGCAAAAAAGGTTCTCAAAAAATTTGTTTAGCACCTAAAGTTCCATATACGACCTAGTAGAGTGTTCTGAATTTTCAAAAGTGCGCAAGAAACGGATATTTTGGAAAAATTCGTGGGAGCACTCATTAATATCAATTTGAACGTATAAAAAAGAAACTTTTCTTTTTTTACGATCTTTAAGAAAGAAAAACATTAGACCCCCTTGTAAGTTCAATACTATTGAAGTTTAACGTAATTTACGTGACATATTATACTTTATGGACAATCATACGTACGGTAAAAAGAAAACTTACATTAAAACCTTTAATTTGAGTGGTCGGATTATCATTAAGGATATTTGGATGAAAAGTTACGATAGATTCAAAATTGTGAAAAAATTTAGGTTGCAAAATGGGAGGCCGCAAGAAGTCAACGACTTGCGCCTCGAAATGGCCGACATCTTGCGGCCTCCTATTTCGCCACCTAAATTTTTTTACAATTTTGAATCTATCGTAACTTTTCATCCAAATATCCTTATTGATGCTCCGATCACTCAAATTAAAGGGTTTAATGTTAGTTTTCTTGTTAGCGTACGTGCAATTGTCCGTAAAGTATAATATGTCACGTAAATTACGTCAGACTTCGATAGTATGACATTTACTTTACGTAAAAAAAGCAAGCTGGAAATCAAATTCACAGTTATGCTAATAAGTTCAATACTCAACACCAAATCAAAAGCATTCTTTACTAGGATGTTTTATTTATGTTTCCTGAAAGTTAGAGCTCAAAAGGAGCAGAGAGAAACAAGTTACAGAGGTACATACTTAACGATTTTCAAAATAATACCTATTTTCAGGGGCCTGTATCTTTAGCTATAAGAAACCAATTTGAACGTTTCAAAAAAGGAATGAAAGGTCTTTTAAAATTGAAGAGTTTAAAATGCGGAAGACCTGAATTCGTTTCGATTTCGGAAAATGGCAAGCGACCAAACATAACTTAAAAGGCGCAAAATTTTAGGTTTATATTTAGCTGTATAGGTGTGACTCATTGAACTTACAAGGAGGACTAACATTTTACTTTCTCAATGAGAAAGTTTTGTGATAGTGAAAATTCTTTTTCGTATTTTTTTAACGTATAAATATGTTTTATGCCTTGCAGAGTCCAAATAGACTAGTCTTAAAAAAATTCTGTGTGTGTGTGTGCGTGCATGCGTGCGTGCGTGTGTGCGTGCGTGCGTGTGTGTGTGCGTACGTGCGTGCGAAAATGTAAAAAAATGCATTTTTTTGGACAACGATAACTTGAGTAATACTTGTTGTAATGTCTTAAAAATGTTTGAGAATATTTGTTAGGTGTCAGGTTATTGGCTGAACATTTCTGAGCCGAGTTGGTTCATAATCTTCTGAGATAATAGAGGTTATTCAATTTAAACATATTTTTTTCACCCTGTATATCACGACATGTATAAGTTTTATTGTTGTGCTTCTTCTTGTAGATATTGAGTATTATTATATGTGAGATTTTCTTCTAGCCAACTTTACGCATTATATTGCATGAAATAATCCAAAGATAATGTTATATTAAAAATATTATTATTTTGTGATTATTTAAAAATGATTTAATAATTATATAATTTATTTTTGCAATACTTAATCTACATCTATCTATAATATAGCATAGAAAAATCGTAATTTTTATACTATTTTGATAGTGGAATTTATAAACTAGTATATGTTAATTAGTAGTAAAAATTTTAAATGAGTGACTTTATAAAATGATGCGTTTTTTGTGTCTAATGTACTTTTTTGCAATTAAAGAAAAAGAAACAATAATTAAATTTTGTATAGGTATAGATTTAATTTGATTTTATAGATAAAAATAGAATTTAGAATCAATGACGTATCGCTGACTAAAGACACCGTGATAATCTATATGTAAATTATTTTGAGTGCTTATATTGATGAGTAATTTCATATAAAAAATCGCCGGCAAAATCTCTGACATGAGTGCGCAAGATTTGTTCGGAGAGTATTAGAATTACCCATATATATACCTTAAAAGCTAAGTAATGTGTAAGAATGATCATATTTTACTGCGTTTGTCACAGAAGAAATACACCAGAAGAAATATATATATATATATATATATATATATACAATGCGGTTATGTAATAATGGGTGTATGTAATTCACTATTCAAGCGAGCACATACGCCAGAGAAAATAAAAAAATGAGAAAGTAAGGTACGTTTTATACAGTTGTTTTCATTTATTCATCTTATTCATTAAATGACAAATATAAAATTTATTTTGACGTTGCATGATTGCAGATGTGAAAAACAATAATATTTAGAAATTCTTTTATTGAATAATTTTTAGACCGAGCAAATATACAATGTTCGGTAAAAAGTATCTTAATATTAATATTATATCAAATTATTAACGTACTATTTTACAATATAAGTTCACAAAAAATATGCAGTGTAGTTTTATTATATGAATTCACACATTCGACTAACAAAATCATTGAATAAATACTAATGTTTATACAAGTCAAATAGAATAAGACTTGACAAGCAATATCAATAAAAAAAATTATTTCAGTATATTTTCTGTTATGAATTAATATAAATAAAGTATAATTATTTGAACGATTTTTTACAGAATGATGTAATCTTATGATGATTAAAATAACTGAGGTAAACTTAAAGTTAAAAAAGATACTGCCTACAAACATTAGCTCCGCATTTACACCGAGTCCGGCTTCCTAAAGATTCATCATTAAGCACCTCTTCTGGTA
Source organism: Gastracanthus pulcherrimus (assembly GCA_949152435.1). NCBI lineage: Eukaryota > Metazoa > Arthropoda > Insecta > Hymenoptera > Pteromalidae > Gastracanthus > Gastracanthus pulcherrimus. Next base: position 122,862,704 of record OX424575.1, on the reverse strand, counting down.
AATCTAGTCTTTGGCGTAACAAATCATCTTTAGCCGTTTCACGCATATAGTCAAATGTGATTTCTTCATTTTGTTTTATATCTTTCGTAGCAAAAAGAGCAAGTTTTGGAAGATTTGGATCGAGACAATCAATCCAAACAGCATAAACAGCTAAATTAGGATCGCACGAATGATTGATGAAATGTGATATATTTCCATAAACAGCTGCATCTACTGTGTATGGACATTGGCCTTCTGTTTCATTATAATCAAGATCAAAAAGATATGTTCTTCCAGCAGCATCATATTCTTTTCCACGTCTTTCAGCTTCTTCGTTCGTGATCACTTCTCCAACATACTGAATGACAAAAGTTCCTTTTTTAATAACACGTAATGTTTTTACTCCCCAACCTCGGCCATTAGATGTTCTAAAAACGCACAATTTCATTTGAGACCCTCGCTGAACAACACGATTTTGACAATCATTTGGGCAAATACAACGTTTATTACATTCATATATAGGGGTACCAGGAGGAACACGAATTCTACAAGCAGAAGTGTATGGAAAACTTCCGTCACACATTGCATAACAACATTTACTTTTGGAATCACAAATAGAACACTCGCAGCCAATAGGGGGCTCTTCTGGAATAATCACACCTGAACCAGGTAAATAATCATCTATATAAAGAAATTCTTGCGGTGCTCGTTCTAAGTCGACCGTATTTTCGACTTTAATAGATGGTTTACCTTTCGTTATACTATTCATTTCATTTTCCCAATCCGCTAATGAAGCTAGCTGTTCGGTTCTTGCGTTATATAAAAACATATGTAGAATATTTTCTTTAATATTTTCTCCTAATTTCTTACTTTTTTTTGGACCAACATTAAAAAATGTATCAATTTTTTCGTACAAACGATCTGCATTCGCTAAGGATGAATCAATTTTTTTACCTTTATTAAATAAACTCAACATATGTTGTTCTATTATACTTGTATCGGGGTAAAAATTTGTACATTTTTGGAATCGCTCTAGTGATTTTAATCTTCCTTCCTCAAATTCTTTTAATAATTCAGCACAATTTGACAAATTTTCTGCTGGTTCCCAAGTATTATATTCTGCATTCCAATTTTTCCATTTGATTAAATAAAAAGATATGCTATTTTCAATTTTTTTCCCTACAACTTTTTCAACTTCATATACATTTTTATTAGTAAAATCATTTTTAATACTTTTCTTTTGATTGTTAATATCCTCAAGTCTAATGCGCACTTCTTTCCATTCGACTTTATTTATTAAACTATTTACATTTATTCCATCTTCTTTTTGAGGTGTTTTATTTATTTTATCTGTTAAAATGCTTGAAGTATTTTCTCGAGAATTAATTGATTTTCTAAAATGTTGTAAGTCATCGGAAACATTACATAATTTATCGGATGAAAATGTATTATCATAAACGTTTATCTTGTGATAAACATGGTCTGTTTCTTCAATTTTTGGCTGTTTTGCAGATGGATGGCAGCTCCCAGGCGAGATAGGCCTTTTATCACTAACAAAAGGTATTGTGGTCGTGTCTAACGGAACATCTGCTTCTTCCCCACGGCTGCTCTCTGCTGCACAAGCTTCTGTAACGTAAATTATAAGTAAATCATTAATTATTAAATAATTACAATTCAGTCAGTAGAGAAATCAAATAAAAATTAATTGAAATGTCAGTTAAAAAATCTAATACATTAACAACAGAATTGCAACATTTGTAGGCTCGTTAGGCAAAAATTGACACGGGAAGTGAATCCATTAAAACGAGGCGTTTTTTTCTTTGCGTTAATGTTAATACAGGAGTTACTTACATCTCTCTCTCTCTCTTTCCCTCCCTCCCTTCCACCCTCCCTCCCACTCTCTCTCTGTCTCCCTCCCTCCCTTCCACCCTCCCTCCCTCACCCCACTCTCTCTCTCTCTCCCTGTACATAAAAATGAAACCGCAGTTTATTCTAATGGGCCCTTCTATTTGAGAGATAAGATATTTGACTCCGAACATACGTTATTTTTGTGAAAAACTGTACCTCTTCTAATGATTATAACTACGCATTAGTAAGCACTAGAAAAAAAGAATAAAGGTAGGCGGAAAGAGCTTTAATTTGAGATCTGTAACGTTAAGAAATATTAATCTGAGCCAAAGTTATTCACAATTGATCATGGAAACTTAAATTGCATGAAAAATAACGAAATTAAGACAATTTAATTTCCCCGAATATTCATGCATTTTCAGTCACCATAGTAGCTATGCTAGGCGGCTACGAGGTCAGGCGGGTACGAGGCTAGGCGGCTACGGAGCCACCCGGCCCCACCCCGCCTGGCTCTGCGCCTACCTAAGACACCCGGCCTCACCGCGCCTGGATCCGCGCCCACCTAAGCCACACCACCCCGCGTGGCTCCGTACCTACCTAATCCACCCCGTTCCACCCCGCCTGGCTCCGCGCCTACCTAAGCCACCTGACCTCACCCCACCAGGGCTCGTAGCTAAGCAAGTTCACAAGATTCTGTATGAGCTCAGGTGATCCCATAGCCGGCTATTGTAGCTCCTGAGGTCGCCCAGTAGTTGGAAAAATTTATTAATTACATAAAAAGGAAAGTAGATTAGGATACAAATAATTGAAGCAACGGCGGCAAGAATTGTGCAGCGAAGGTGGTGACGGCGACGGTGGACGTAGCGGCGGTGAACACTGCGAAGGCGAAGGTTTGCGTAGTCGTCGTCTCGCGTACCCCATTGCACGAGGTACGCGAGAAAAAAATATGACCCATTGCGTGGGTCGTGAACGGAGGCGGCACTCTAACCTCTCTCTCCGGCTTGGCGCGCGTCCGCGTGGCTGTCACTTTTCGAACTGCATTCTCGTCCTCGTGGCTCATCCTCGTTGCTCGTCCTCGTAGATATACACACATAATTTGTTATTTTGTAAAAACAGCGGGTTAAGAAAGACGACGACGCCAACGGCGGCGAGAACTGCGCGGCGGAGGTAGTGGCGGCGACGGTAAACGTAGCGACGGTGAAGGCTGCAAAGGTGATGACTCGCATACCGCATTGCACGAGGTATCCGAGAGTAAAATCCGTAGCACGACCCATTGCGCGGGCTGTGGATGAAAGCGGCGGCCTAACCTCTCTCCGGCTTGGCGCGCGTACATGAGGCTGTCACTCTCTGCACACTTGTGGCTCATCCTCGTGGCGGTGTAAGATTCTCCTCTGCATGAACGGGAACGACTGCCGACATGTGTATATCCTTGCGCGATCAACACGAAACTGACTCTTTCGCGCCGCCAGCGCCGCCGCTTGCTTTTTACGGTCGGTGAAATATTCCCCCTCTCCGCGCTGTCGCGCTGCCCCGCGCCAATGAGCGAATTATCGCGAGAAAAATAAAATTTAAACTAAAGGAGTATGATTGTAGATGAATGTTAATAAATGTGTATGAATATGTAAAAAAAACATTTTAAAATAAAGTAGTTTAATTGAGAATGAAAGTGAATGTCAATGTATGAATGAGAAAAATAAAATTTAAATTAAAGGTGAATGATTGTAGATGAATGTTAATGAATGTGTATGAATGTGATAAAAAAAAAATTTTTTTTTAATAAAGTAGTGTATGTGATTGAAAATGAAAGAGAATGTCTGTATATAAATAAAATTATATGAATGCAGCAAGATTGTAGATTAATATTTCTGTATGAATGTGTAAAAATAATTTAAAACAGTTTAATGTAATTAATAATGAATGTAAGAGTGTTTATGTATAGATTGTAGAAACAGATTATTTAAATAAGGTTTTTTTGTTTTTGAGATCTGAGTTTTTCAGTTGAAATAAATTTTCCAAGTTTAATGAATTTTGACAGTTTTAATAAGAGTTTTCAGGTATATAATGTATAATTAAGTAAAACAATCAATTTATTTCAATCTGAACCATTATAGGTATGAAAAATTCAATATTCAAAGTATTTTTACTCGATAGGAGAAAATTTTTGATGAAATACTTTCAAACTATTTATTTCTTTCTTCTTTGTACACTTTAGACCTATACACCAAATTTAAATGTCTAGCTCGTTTAGTTTATGAGATCTGAGATTTGATGGAATTCGACCGATGGGGCTAGTTCAACGGAAAGTGAGATTTTTCACTTAAAATGAATTCTATAAGTTTTAATAAGTGTATTGTGGTATATAATGTTATAAATGAGTAAAACAATCAATTTTTTTCAATTAGTACATTGTATAAATCAATCTGAAGCATTATAGGTATGAAAAATTCAATATTAAAAGTATTTTGACTCGATAGGAGAAAATTTTGATGAAATACTTTTAATCTATGTCTTTCTTTCTTCTTTGTATACTTTAGACCTATACACCAAATTTCAAATGTCTAGCTCTTTTAGTTTATGAGATCTGAGATTTGATGGAATTCGACCAATGGGGCTAGTTCAACGGAAAGTGTGAAAAGGAAAAGGTTCTCAAAGTCTTTGAAACTTTCAGATAAATTTTTTATGAGAATATAAGTAATAAATATATATATATATATATATTATTTTTATAAGTTTGAATAAAAATATTTTAATGGTATAAAAGATACTTTAATGTATATATATATATATATATATATATATATATATATATATATATATATATATATATATATATATATATATATATATATATATATATATATATATATATATATATATATATATATATATATATATATATATAATAAGTATTATTATATTCTTTTTTTAACCTTTAAATATTGAATACGTAAAATGTAAAAAAAAATTTTCAATATATTATAAAATTCTTTTTTAATTTATTAATAAATATGATATGGTAAAAATATTTTTCTTTTTGTAAATTTATTAATTAAATAAAAAAAATATGGTTGCCACTAGAGATTGCATCTTATATTGTTTTTATTTCACTCCGTGACTTTGTGAAGTAAAATATTTAAATTTCAAGACTTTCCCAATCCATTGTTAAACATTTAATTTTCAAATAATCATTGAAAAATTTTTTCATAAGCTTGACGTTATGAAGTGCACACGTAGTTTTATATGCACCATTATGATGTGGACATAACGTTACTAATTTTTCATTATACATTCTGTCTTGAGTTGGGAATCCTGTATCCATTATATCGTAAACATTGAAATTGAAGCGTTCTAACCATTTCTTGTTTGTTGAACCTTTAACTATGACTCTTGTGGCATCATATAATGCTTCTCGGAGTATATTTCCTATTTCAGAGTAATCTATGTCACCTGAACTCCAAGCTAATTCGTGATAACAATGTTGAAGTCAAGTATTTTCTTTTTTGTACTTGATTAAGCAGTAAGCAGATGTTCCAGCAGGAAAATTATCTCTTGCTTCGAATTCTAGACGAACATCCACTGGCGCACTTTTCAAAGACTCATTTGGTTTTGAACAATCAATCAAAATGAGAGGTAAGTATGTAATGTAATTTAATTTTTGTAACATAGATTCAGCGTTTTTGTCATAGAATACGTTCTGAAAATTTGCGTACATATCGTACAGTATAGCATACTGATTACGAGTTATATCCAGATTTAGATTACCATATGGATAGTATTGTGAATTAAGGAAAAGCTTTACATTGCTTATGTTGCAGCGATCGAAGTAACTGGCATTAATATTTTTCTGAGCTTTTCTATTTGTTTGAAATTCTAGAACAACGAAGCGCGGTTTTTCCAGCTGATTGGACGTTTTTACTGTCCAAACATGTTTCGATGAAGATGGAAGTATCGGATACTCGTATAACTCCCATGTGCAATAACTCATAGCAATTGGTCTATCTTTCCCAATATAATTGAACAAATGAATTTTACGTTTATCCGATACTGCTACGTATGGCATTAACCATTCAATTCTCGTCAACTCAATCTTAAAGTCTTCGTAAACATCTCGTCCGGATACCTGTGTCGCTGTTTGTATAACAGCATTTAAATCATTTCTCGATCTAGTTAGTATTAGTTCATGTTTTACATTAACTACGATTTTTCGATAGTCTTCAGCGAAACCGAGAATCATGCTCAAGGGTATAGATACATCGAAGTAGCCGGCGTCGTTTGTCAACCGTTGAGTTTCTTCAACGTCGAGCCACCCGGCATTTTCAATAATTAGGCTCTGACTAGGATTTAGTAAAATCCATCCCTTCATAAGTGTAGTCAAACCGACATTCTTACATTTATCAATGTCTACAGCATTGATTTCATATCGAAGTTCTTCAAACATATGACAGATGGCATTGTTTACCAACTTGGTTCTCTCCACAGCATTACCATCAGTCTTAGTCAGTCTACCACATACGTGTAGCGAACTGCGGGATGGTAAAAGACACAAGTCTTGATGTTGAATAAGGATACGTATTTCATCGCTGTTGTTATAGGATGATGCTGTATATGGTTGATGAGCGTGTATCTCGTAATGCGCCACAGACTCATCGAATGTTACTGGCGACTGTATGCATAGTATCTCTTCCATTTTTTTGAAAACAGCAAAAGAATATACAGGTTACTTTCCACCACGGGCGACGACTTTTAAGCCGAGACTTTTTAGAAATTAAATATTTTGTCGTGTCAGCGAACAATCAAAGCGTTAACACGACAAAATATTCAATTTCTAAAAAGTCTCGGCTTAAAAGTCGTCGCCCGTGGTGGAAAGTAACCTGTATATTCTTTTGCTGTTTTAAAAAAAATGGAAGAGATACTAAGCATACAGTCGCCAGTAACATTCGATGAGTCTGTGGCGCATTACAAGATACACGCTCATCAACCATATACAGCATCATCCTATAACAACAGCGATGAAATACGTATCCTTATTCAACATCAAGACTTGTGTCTTTTACCATCCCGCAGTTCGCTACACGTATGTGGTAGACTGACTAAGACTGATGGTAATGCTGATTGCTGTTCGACATTTTGAACTGCTTTTATACGTTTGTTTTAAATGTAGCCTGATTGTTATGATTTCTCCTCGAAAATTAATTAAATTACCGTCTTGGTCGACTATACGTACTTGTAAATAATCCATACTCTTGACGACGATTGGAAGATAAATGACATGTGATGGAACTTCAATGATCTTATATCCTGGAGGTACTGCCGGGGAGAATTCGTGTATCGCATGAACTCTTTGACTGTTTCTATAGACACCAGATGTGATATTACATTCGAGTCGTAAAGCGTTAACCTTTAGAATAGCTACAGGTAGATCAGAGCTGTGAGTGACGTTTGCTGGTTTAAGACGTTAAGTGAAGCCTAATAGTTGACCGATGGAGTCTCGCGCTCGAAAATCGATTGGATGACTACACTTTATTATACTGCGAAGGGTGTTATTGTTAGGTTTCAGACTGATCGATATACCTTTACTCGCTAATGTTTCACGAAGGAAGTGCTCTATATCTTCGACCTCGTAACTACCTGTTGGTAAAATGATTTCTTCTATACCTACGAAAAATTGTTGTTATCTAAATCTATATTGGATATAGAATTAAAGGTCAGAAGTTCCACTAATCCGAGAACATAGTTCTTATGAGGTGAAAGTTCAATTGGTGGAAAATATTGAGTTTCCAGAATAGATGTAGTATCAGATAGACTCAGCGTCAATGAATCTTCCATGACTGTTCAAGTAATAATGACTTTACTATGGCGCTTGCATAGCTTTATATAACCTAATCAAGCTTCTTACATAAGAACTTTAGACAGAGATGTCCACAATTAAAAGTATTAAAGTCTTGATATCTCTCATGATTGTATTTAACCTTGTCAACTTTGAGATATAGTATCAAGTCTAGAGGTGGTTGAAGATCACCAAAACTATCGAAATATACAACATTACTTCCTCGTTTACGATATGCCACCTAATGTGTACCAGGTCCATTTTTATCATCCAAATTTACGATAGCTGATTCATGGTAATGTGGTCCACTGATCGGTAAAGCATTTGTAATTTTCAAAATTTTGGCATATTTCAACAAGTCAGCATCTGTAAGTGCTCTTTCTGGTAATCTTACTTTGAGCATCTTCTTTTTTACTTTCCTCCAACTATTGTTTTGCTGCATTTGCATCGTTTACAGCTTTCGCTATTCCGGCTGCACCACCTGCTACGGCACCAGCTGCACTCAAACCGGCAAATATAGGTACGAGGAATGGTAAAAATCCACCTACTTTTGATGGAACAGGTAGGATACGTGGAGTAATTACGTTACGCTTACCGCCAGCTTTTTTGACAGCACTTCGAGCTCCTTTTAGAGCAGCAAGAATAACCTTACGAGCGCGTTTGCTTGGAATAATTGACTTAGAAGCGGCTTTCACTACCTTTTTGAGGGTAATAGATGATCTCTTTTTCTTTTTCATACCCATACCAAACTTAGATTTTAGCTTCATGGTGTTTGTTATGGTGTAAGCAGCTGCTTTCTCCCCAAGACCAGAGTCTTTTGATAAAACTCTCTGCCAAGCTTTATTAGCTAAAACTCTGTCAGCAATGTTTCTAATTCCAACGATCTCACGATTCTGTGAATATGCTATATCGTGTTCCTTACACGCTACGTCAAGAGGATTAATACCTGGATCACTACGAGCAAGTCGCTTTGCTAATTTAGTACCGGGACCACAGTACTGATATCCAGGCAAGTGAAATTCTACAGAAAGTTTATTAATAAATCTATTTAGCAAACCACGTCCTCGTCGATGATGTTTATGTACGATCATGACACTACGACGGTTAATTCACAACTAATGTTGAGAGTATATAAGCGCTCTATTTATAGTATAATTACCAGTCGTAATTAAGATCTCTTACTGGATACATGAATTTCAAGGAGCAGTCTATCAAGCTCCCGATAGCGAACTTTGATACTATCGTGGAGCAGGATAAAAAAATAAAGCGACATGGGGACTTATTTCCAGACAGTATACGAGCCGTATTTAGCGGTCCATCAAACTGTGGTAAAACAAATAGTCTGCTAGCTCTTATAACACATCATAATGGTCTAAGGTTTGAAAACGTATATGTCTACTCTAAATCATTAAATCAATCAAAGTACAAATTTCTTAAAGAACTTTTGAAACCTGTGGATGTTGTGCAGTATTTTGCATTCAGCGAACATGCTGAAGTGGTATCTCCTGACAATGCTCTTCCTAACTCTATCATGATATTTGATGACGTAGCCTTTGAAAAACAAAATAAAATTAGAGCATATTTCTGTATGGGGAGGCACAAGAACGTTGACTGTTTTTATCTTTGTCAATCTTATGCCCACGTTCCGAAATATCTCGTACGAGACAATCTCAATCTTTTGGTGATTTTTCGACAGGGTGATGTGAATCTAAGACATTTGTTCGATTACCACGTGAATTCCGATATGACTTTTACAAAATTCAAGGATTTGTGTTCAAAGTGTTGGAGAGATGATAAATATGGATTTATAATGATCGATAAGAATAGTGCAATCAATAATGGTAGATACAGAAAGGGTTTCGATTGTTTTGTTATAAATATAGCAAATACATAACATCCATTAGTAGTCTATTATTGAATGTTAAAGCTTCAACATGGTCGACTTTCAACGGAACAAGAATATACTTCATCAGCTTGTTAAAGCACGAAATGCTGTTAAGCGCAAATACAATTTATTAAAGTATGGAAAGGATAGCTTTGAGAGAGCAATGGAAGAGACATTTAAACCAATTGTCGATCCTCTCCTGAAATTTGTTGATACGTCAAAAAATCAGTCCATTAAGACTCGTACAAAAGAGAATCTTAATAAAAGTGTTGAAATAATTTTCGATGAGGATCTCGATGAGAGTTTCAATGAAACTCTACAAAATACAATGGAGACTCATGAAACCTTATTCGAAACAGCCGATGAAGAAGAAGTTGATTCAACTTCTAGTAACAAACATATTCTCATGCTAAATCAAAAGAAAGACATTGATAAAGTTTATGGAGTGCGTAAAGAAGGCAATAGTTTTATGATTGGTAACTCGAAGATAATCTTCGAAAATGATAACATTGAAGTTAAGGATGTAAACTATCCGAATAACACAGGATTGTTAGAATTATTAATTAAAAACATCCTAATCAAAAGCTTGTGAGTCCAAGTGATTTGCAGAACTATCGCAATATTCTCAAAACAACTAATGCTCACAAGAGACGTTACAGAAGTGATGAATCTATTCGTGGTCATAATAGCAAGAAATATACTAATATTATCTCTTCACTATTCCTTAAAACGCCTAAGAAAGTAGGTCAGGGGTTACCTCGATACAAAATTGCTAGGAGAAATACAAGAATGGATTATGTATACTGGGATGATGCTAATGAGCTCGTAGATCGTCTTCGATTACTCATGGCTGAAAAATCGTCTGGTAATCCTAGTCATACCAAGGAAATTCACTCTATCATAGAGGAACTTCGTGAAGCTGGGTATATATATTAAGGTTACACACAAATACTTGCTTCATTATCAAAATGAGCGTCGACGTGTTTGGACGTAATCTAAAACGAAGCGAGGGTAGTCGAGGTCCTCCTGGTATTGGATACAAAATCACAGCTGATGGTCAGTATGACTTGGAGAACAAGAGGTTATGCAACCTTGCAGCACCTAATCAACTGAGCGAAGCAGTCAATTTAGATACTCTGCATCGCATAGTTCGAGAGGAAATTCAGAAAGCTTTAAAAACCATAGATTTATTGAGAGATGAAATCAAGAATTTAGATGAAATCATAGACGTACATAGAGACGAACTTGATAATAAATTGAAAAGTCAAAATTCCCAAATGCTGACTATAAAAGAGGTGATATTTCTAATCTCTCAAAACATTCCCTCAATAGATGCCAGTCTGTTAATATCGAATGATGGAACATCAGAGAGTAGTTGAGGAGCTTCATAAACCTTCTCGACGTAATTACCCACGACGAAACTTTGATGTACGAGGTTTGGATGAAACTTGGCAAGCTGATTTGGTTGAAATGCAGCCTTATGCTCGAGAGAACAAAGGTTATAGGTACATTCTTACAATCATAGATGTATTTTCCAAGTATGCTTGGGCCGTTCCAGTGAAACGGAAAACTGGAGCAGAAGTTGCAACAGCTATGAAATCCATACTGCGTCAAGGTCGAGTGCCAAAAAATGTACATACTGATAGAGGTAAAGAGTTTTATAATACGACTTTTCAAAACCAAATGAAACACTACAAGATAAATCTCTATTCAACGTACTCCAATCTTAAAGCATCAATATGTGAACGCTCAATCGAACCATCAAAAATAAGATGTGGGTGAAGTTTAGCCTTCAAGGAAACTACAAATGGCTTGATTGTTAGATTCTTATAATGATAGAAAACATCGAACTACTGCCATGAAACCTAACGATGTCACTGCAACCAATCAAACTCAAGTTTTAAAACGTTTCAATCAAAAGAATATATTGGTAAAAAGGACTAAGTTCATAATCGGTGACAAAGTACAAGTGAGTAAGGCTAAGCAAGTGTTTGAGAAAGGATACACACCCAACTGGTCTACAGAGATATTCACAGTCAGTCGAATAGCTAGAACGAATCCTGTAACGTATCATTTAAAAGACTATAGAGATGAACCTATCGTTGGTGGGTTTTACGAACAGGAACTCTTGAAAGCTAAATATCCAGATATATACCTAGTGGAAAAAGTACTTAAAAAACGAGGGAAAGAAGTATATGTTAAGTGGTTAGGATTTGATAATTCACATAATAGTTGGATTGACAAGTTTTAACTCCTGAAAAGATTTTTTTTATAAGGTGCTTAATCTTGCACGATCGAATAGTTCAGTATAATCCTGTAAGTGGTGATGTTAATAAATTTGTATAGACTTGTTCTTAAATGTCAGTGGTGGGGGAAGTGTTATAAAGCAGACCGCTCGAAATTAAAAAGATCATTCGTCAACGAGATGGAGTACGTTGTAGACATGCAAGGTTTCAAGCAGCCAGTCGATGGTTTTATTCTCAAGGAACTAGCAATAGTACCTCTCACAGATATTTTCGAACCAGTGGTTCTATTATTTAAAGAACCATTTTCCTGGCGACGTCTCTCCATCAAGTACAAAAAAGAAAATACTTGACTTCAACAATGTTATCACGAATTAGCTTGGAGTTCAGGTGACATAGATTACTCTGAAATAGGAAATATACTTCGAGAAGCATTATATGATGCCACAAGAGTCATAGTTAAACGTTCAACAAACAAGAAATGGTTAGAACGCTTCAATTTCAATGTTTACGATATAATGGATACAGGATTCCCAACTCAAGACAGAATGTATAATGAAAAATTAGTAACGGTATGTCCACATCATAATGGTGCATATAAAACTACGTGTGCACTTCATAACGTCAAGCTTATGAAAAAATTTTTCAATGATTATTTGAAAATGAAATGTTTAACAATGGATTGGGAAAGTCTTGAAATTTAAATATTTTACTTCACAAAGTCACGGAGTGAAATAAAAACAATATAAGATGCCATCTCTAGTGGCAACCGTATTTTTTTTTATTTAATTAATAAATTTACAAAAAGAAAAATATTTTTACCATATCATATTTATTAATAAATTAAAAAAGAATTTTATAATATATAGAAAATTTTTTTTTACATTTTATGTATTCAATATTTAAAGGTTAAAAAAAGAATATAGTAATACTTATATATATATATATATATATATATATATATATATATATATATATATATATATATATATATATATATATATATATATATATAAGTATATATATATAAAAAAAGAATATAGTAATACTTATATATATATATATATATATATATATATATATATATATATATATATATATATATATATATATATATATATATATATATATATATATATATATATATATAAGTATTACTATATTCTTTTTTATATTTCACTCCGTGACTTTGTGAAGTAAAATATTTAAAGGTTAAAAAAAGAATATAGTAATACTTATATATATATATATATATATATATATATATATATATATATATATATATATATATATATATATATATATATATATATATATATATATATATATATTAAAGTATCTTTTATACCATTCAAATATTTTCATTCAAACTTATAAAAATAATATATATATATTTATTACTTATATTCTCATAAAAAATTTATCTGAAAGTTTCAAAGACTTTGAGAACCTTTTCCTGAGATTTAATTTATAAAAACTTTGAATATGGAATTTTTCATACCTATAATGCTTCAGATTGATTTATACAATATAATAATTGATTGTTTTACTCCGTTATAATATTGTATATCACAATACACTTATTAAAACTTATAGAATTTATTTTAACTGAGAAAAATCTCACTTTCCGTTGAACTAGCCCCATCGGTCGAATTCCATCAAATCTCAGATCTCATAAACTAAACGAGCTACACATTTAAATATGGTGTATAGGTCTAAAGTGTACAAAGAAGAAAGAAATAAATAGTTTGAAAGTATTTCATAAAAATTTTCTCCTATCGAGTAAAAATACTTTGAATATTGAATTTTTCATACCTATAATGGTTCAGATTGAAATAAATTGATTGTTTTACTTAATTATACATTATATACCTGAAAACTCTTATTAAAACTGTCAAAATTCATTAAACTTGGAAAATTTATTTCAACTGAAAAACTCAGATCTCAAAAACAAAAAAACCTTATTTAAATAATCTGTTTCTACAATCTATACATAAACACTCTTACATTCATTATTAATTACATAAAACTGTTTTAAATTATTTTTACACATTCATACAGAAATATTAATCTACAATCTTATTTTTAAATTTTTTTTTTATCACATTCATACACATTCATTACCATTCATCTACAATCATACTCCTTTAAATTAAATTTTATTTTTCTCGCGATAATTCGCTTATTGGCGCGAGGCAGCGAGACAGCGCGGAGAGGGGGATTATTTCACCGACCGTAAAAAGCAAGCGGCGGCGCTGGCGGCGCGAAAGAGTCAGTATTGTGTTGCTCGCGCAAGGAGACACACGTATCAGCAATCGTTCCCGTTCATGCAGAGGAGAATCTTACACCGTCACGAGGATGAGCCACAAGTCTGCAGAGAGTGACAGCCTCATGTACGCGCGCCAAGCCGGAGACATGTTAGGCCGCCGCTTTCATCCACAGCCCGCGCAATGGGTCGTGCTACGAATTTTACTCTCGGATACCTCGTACAATGCGGTATGCGAGTAATCACTTTTGCAGCCCTTACCGCCACTACGTCCACCGTCGCCGTCACCACCTTCGCTGCACAATTCTTGCCGTCGTTGCTTCAATTATTTGTATCCTAACCTACTTTCCTTTTTATGTAATTAATAAATTTTTCCAACTACTGGGCGAACTCAGAAGCTATAATAGCCGGCTATGGGATCACCTGAGCTCATACAGAATCTTGTGAACTTGCTTAGCTACGAGCCCTGGTGGGGTGAGGTCAGGTGGCTTAGGTAGGCGCGGAGCCAGGCGGGGTGGAACGGGGTGGATTAGGTAGGTGCGGAGCCACGCGGGGTGGTGTGGCTTAGGTGGGCGCGGAGCCAGGCGCGGTGAGGCCGGGTGGCTTAGGTAGGCACGGAGTCAGGTAAGGTGGAGCCGGGTGGCCCCGTACCCGGCTGGCCTCGTACCCGCCTGGCCTCGTAGTCGCCTAGCATAGCTACTCACCATCTTTCATTGTTCATACCTTTGGCTCAGATTAATATTTTTTAACATTACTGGTCTTAAATTAAAGCTCTTTTTGCCTACTTTTATTATCTTTTGGGACATTTTCCCTAATTTTCTGAATTTTACATAAAAAATGGTTCCAAAACCTTTTAATGCCCCATTCGATTAATTAAACTCATTTTAAAACTTACAATCCCGATATAAGTGGGTTTGATCACTCGAACCATTACACCAAAAATCATTAAGATAGCTTTTTTTCAGCACAAAAGTGACTGCCACAGTCGCAAAGTGGCAGAAGCGCAATATTTATATACAAAAATCAAAATAACATAAAATATTGTTAAAAAATATATTAAAATGCACATGTTAGCAATAAAGTCATATTTAGCTTCAAATAACTTTAAATATAATAGCTTAAATAAATCTAAAAGAAATTCACCACTATTTTACATGTTAAAAGAAACATTTTTGCAGAAAAAAACTTTTTTTTTGTTCTAGATTACCCAGAAAATCATCCACAAATATATATGGAAATATGGTCATATTTAGCTTCGAGCAACATTAAACCTATGAGCTTAAAAGATCTGAAAAAATTTACATGCATTCTACGTACTATAAGAAACATTTTTTCTGAAATTATAAAGACTTTTTTTATTTTCAAGTGAATTATATATATATATATATATATATATATATATATATATATATATATATATATATATATATATATATATTTATATATATCTTATAAGATTTACGCCCTCCTCGCCCCTCATTTTGCCCTCCTCATTCTCCTCCTCAAAACCTATATTTAAAGTAATGTATGAACGATTCTCTGGGAAATCGAGAACAAAAAAAAAGAAACATTTATTTCAGCACAAATGTCCCCTTTCGTATGTAATATAGTCGTGAATTTTTTCAGATTTTTTTAAGCCCCTATATTTAAAGTTGTTTGAAGCTAAATATGACTGTACTGTCAAAATGTGCATTTTAATCATTTTTTTAATAATGTTTCATTTTATTTTGATTTTTTTATATAAATATAACATTTCTGCTATTTTGCGACTGTGGCAGTCACTTTTGTACTAAAAAAGCTATGTTCATGATTTTTGGTGTAATGGTTCGAGTGATAAAACCCACTTTTTTCAGTATTTTAAGTTTTAAAATGAGTTTAATTAATCGAAAGGGGCATTAAAAGGTTTTGGAACCATTTTTGGAACCATATTTTGATAAAATATGCACCTATTAGGATAATTTTGAGGCATGTCAGCAAGCTTAATTTTTTTAATTTTGGTCAGAAAATTTTCCTTGTGATAAGACCTTCAAAATGAGCCCCGGCAGAAGATGGGTTTAGATTTGTAATAAAGAGCTAATTTTTAATAGGCTCATAACTGTAGATATATTGGGTCTAGGGGTCTAAAATTTTATATGTATACTGTTTTTACCATATTTAACCGATATAAAATGTTTCCGGCAATAAAAATTGTATTCTCCACGGGTTGTCTAGAAATGTCGCATATATATATATATATATATATATATATATATATATATATATATATATATATATATATATAGGGTTGATATATATATATAAGTTTCGCTGACATGGGTTTCATCCCCTAGATCTATTCTTTATCATCAAAAACGATAAAATCAACCGGAAAAACGAGGAGAAATAATTATTAACCCATGCAACTAATAAAAAGTGTTTTTTTTAACTTTTTAAACTTTATTGCTAGGTAAATAATTTTTTATCTCTTCAAAAGCGTTTTATAAATACAGAAACTTTTTAATTCTATAAAGTAGTATAATAAATATACCTATAATATTTTTTAACCATTGATAAGCAAACTGTATAAATAAAACTCCAATTTCTTACATTTATTTCTTCTTTTTCTTTAAGAAGCTGATAATTTTATTACTTTAATTTTACTTTAAGACATACAACAATACAGTTGTATATGTAAATAATATTTAGTGAAAATTTGATTGGATTATAGAATATAATTTTCGAGTTATGGAACTATAAAAAGTATCTTAAGGGGGGGGGGGGGGGGGTAAGGTTAATTTGTGCAAAAAAAGGCACATTTTTGTGATTTTTTTTTTCTCGACTCAGTTAAAATTTATTTATTAAAACCAATGTTACATTATTGTAGTCCATTTAAATAATACTGTGGAATATTTTCATGGATAAATATTGAAAAATACGGCAATGGCATCAATTATTCGGCAGCGTCTCAGACAAAAGTTGAATTGCGGTGCCCCTCATAACTCGGTGCTGGATCATCTGAAATCAAAAAGCCAAAGTGCGTTCGTCAGATAATTGCTTTTCTCAGGTAAGGCTGGGACGGATTTTCGAAATTTCTATTTTTCACTTTGCGGGAACACTTTACATGAAAAAACGCGATTTTTCCAAAAAAACGGCTAATTTGTTATTGTAAAATGAAAAATATAAACGAATTTGGAAAAAAGCTCAAGCGTTACCTCATAAATTATGTAAAGAAATAGTGTTTAAAATTTCGAAAGAATCGGTGCAATAGTTTTGAAGTTATGATGGGCACTGACTTTGAAAACTTGAGTTTTGGGAAAAACGCTTTAAAGTTTTGAACACTAAATAATTTGGAATAAAACGTTCATAAGCGAGATTTATCGGCTTACCTCACACTGAATCATCGATGCCAGGTCCATAGAGGATGTTGCTGTCATATATGATGTCTAAAGCATCTTTTTGCTTCTGTCTACGACGAATCCCGCCATCTCTAGTTTGATTTTCAGCTTCCTGCTCTGCTCGGTTTATACGAATGTGATCAGTTGATCGCGTCCATTCATGAGCGCTTGATCCACTACTGATTCCCATGTCTTGCATGAAGGATAGTAGAGCAAAAGAACCTTCATCGAAGACACAGGCTGCCACATAAGCCGCAATCTCAACTATCACAGAGGTTCCGCTCAAGTGCTTTGGTGAGATTTGCTATATAAGTTGGTTCAAACTCTCATTGTTGTTTTGCGTGAAGCCTCGGACACATCGCTCCAGGAGAGCATCTTTGCTTAGATTTTCATAGATAGACTTGGTATCCAAAACATCATTTGGAAGAGCACTGTACGTGTGTTTGAACGAGTCCAATCCATTAGCAGCTGCAGCTTTTTGCCATTCGCACCAGGAGTCCGCGCCGCTCGGACATTTTTCATGCTGTGGATTCTCGTCTGTCGAACTGTAGTGAAAGAACGTTGCCCAGATAGCATTCTTCATATTTTCGACGGAATCAGAATAACGTCTAATAGCCAAACCGTAATATACCGTCAGTTTGTCAATCATCTTAGCCGTAAAATTCCCTTTACCAGACAGACTTTTTTTATCTTCTTTCCAGCCTTAGTTTCAGTATCTACAACGGTCTTCTTGACTATTTCACGGAGACGAGTGCCCATTCTTTTTTGAACATGTCCTACACATTCTTTCTTCACTATTGAAAAATCATCACCATAAGGTTTAGAATTCACTAACCCGGAGTAAGCTTTAGAGTCACCGTCGCCGATATAGTTGCGATATCGCACACCATTCTGTACCGGGCGTTGAAACATGGTTTTGATTGCTTCGACCTCCATATTTTCAGCTGCACCAGTATGATTTGACTTACATTTTCCAGTATTTACATGGTTTTCATGCCATTCTTTGTATTCGGCAGAATTTAATTTACTTTCCCAAGTTTTACATTCGTGACAGTATGAACTTTTGACAAGAATGTCAAGAACTTTCCCTGAGAAGTAACCGATCAACGATGTGACGCCGAATAAAGATGAGTTGTCTCTTTTGTCCATGTTCCGTCGCCTGATACCGTGAGTTCGTCAGTATCTTCAGTATTCTTCTCGTCCGCTGTAGCAGATTTTTCTTCTTTTATAGCAGATAAAAAAAATCGATTCGCTACTTCTCTTACAGTCGAGCACATATTTTTCATGTAATGATTGTACGTCGGTCTTGATAAAAAGCTATTACACAAATCCATCAAGCCGCAAAAGCAACGGAGTTTATTCTTTCACTAGACGGAACATTTGTAATCACGGAACAGCTTTCACACGACACGTTGATATTAAATCCAAGGCCTTCTCGCTCAGTCGAATGGAAATTTACTTTTCCATCACATTTTACACACTTCACTAGCGTAGAAATTGTTGAAAAGACTAATAGAAAATCTATTATCCTATAGTGTTTTTCAAGATCCTCCTTAATTTGATGTTCAATGGTCATTATTATCTTATTTTTTTATATATTATATTATATAGCGCTGACGCGCTACTTGTTGAAATGTCTTCTCTTTTACGTTTTTGCGGCGGTACAATCTTTCTAGATCGATATAACCTCGAACCACTTGATTTTCTATCACACCTTTTAACTTTTTTTGGCATTGTAGCAATAATTTTCCACAAAACTTCACGAAAATGATGCGAAAAATTGGAGATCACGTGTACGTCAGTTCGATAGAAAGTTTACTGCTAAACTAAATTATATTCTCTACACTGACTAAATATACGGTACAGGTATGAGCATGTTTATACTTGTCTTCAAATTTCTATAAAAGAAAGTAGGAAGAACGGTTCGGTATAATATAAGGAGCATAGCAGCTGCCAGGTAACAATAGCGCGCTCGAACCGAGCAGGTATGAAAATCCAACAGGTAGGAAAATATTCATAACACCTTCAATTTTGCTCCGAACGACTTGAAATTTTGAACAAATTCTAAAACTTTTACACAATATTCTTGAGATACAACGCATTCAGTTTCAAAAATAAAAAAAAATACGAAAAAAAAATTTAAATACCTTGCCCCCCCCCCCCCTTAACAAATCAGTAAAATAAATAAACAAATGAAAATCTTTTTAAAAAATGTGTTATCTCAAATAAAGAATAAGAGAAAATCATGTAATTGAGTATTCATGTTTTGAGATTAAAAATCATAGGATTTTTAATTGATATTATTTGTAACTTTCGTAGATTTGGAACATACTATATTAATGCTGTAATAATTTGACAGTACCAATATGACTTTCGTCTACATATATGATTTTAAGTAGGTAAACGAATTATACGTTAATTTATTAAAAATACATCAGGCAAGAAATCAAGTGAGAAAATGTTATAAATTTTCAGACATTATTCAACTCATTTAGTAGTTAAAGACACCTGAATTTTTCTGTAGTGACCCTTTCATTTACGTATCTGATTATCCTCGTATTGTTATAAAACCATCGTCTAATTATTTATATGCAAGCATATGATTTAATACTTTAGTGAAAACTTTATGATATTGTTAACAATTCACGTGGTAAAATGATATTAATATCCACTTCATGCAATTGCAATTGATGCCTGAAGTGCCTAGTTTTTAAAAGAATTTATATTAATAATTTTTAAAAATTAGTTGAATTTTCAAAAAAAAATTATAAAATAAATTTAACGAAGTAGTGCTTTATTTGCTTTTTAGTATAATGTCAAAAGAAGTCGAATGACCGACTGAAAAATATTTTTTATTCATTATGTCACTTAGAATCTTACACGCCGCAAAGTTCCTCCAATAAATTTGGTATTCACAATAGTGGCCGGTAGGATGAAGATTTTGAGGTCTTACAACGGTGAAATTAAATATATAATCAAGTATTTATAGTCAAATTTTTTTTAAGAATGATTGCTTTCAAATCAAAAAGTTGTATGAACTCATAAAAAAAAAATTTTTTTTCATAGTGTTATTGAAGTTATATCATAGTGATTTACTCATCATGTTGAAGTCGTCTGATCCATTCCGTTGTTTCTAGAATTCGTAATATTCTAAAAACTATTTAAGAAGTACAAAAATATAACTGCTAGAACAATAAACAAATGTAACTAATGGGGCTAGTTACAATTTAAAACTTTTCCGCATCTTTCCTGTTTCTTCTGATATTAGCCGAACTGTAAAAATACAGTTCTAGTCCGATCCGTTCAGTTTCTTTCTGAAATTTCAAACTTGTAAAAAACAGCTTTACGAACTTGCAATGAAGACTAATATTGGATTATAATGAAACGCGATAGAAAAATACATTTTCAATGAAGTTCCGGTTCTTTCTTTTTTTTCCGGAATCAAGAGCACTATTCAGACATCCTTTTGTCTCCGGAAATTTAAGTTTCTTTCAGGATTATTATAGCTGTAGAAATCTTCTTTATAAACTCGCAAAGTAGATTAATATTTAGACCATTCAGAATCATAGCTGAGCTCATATAGAAAATACAAACTGTATATAAAAATCTGATCTTTTGATTCCATTTGATTACCTATTTATATAAATTAATTTATTTATTTGTGGCAAAAATGCTTGAACAAAATCTATCAAATTCATAGTTTCTGTTGATTTTCAAGTATCAACATCTTACTTATATCATAGTTAAAAAAGATAATACGAGAAAATTAATAATGTACAAAAATCATAGTTGAACTAAATCATAGTTCTGATTGGCTGTTACAATGACTCACTCTCAATTACGCAATCTTGTTCCATACCGTATGCTTATTATGTATATTTGTACGATAACGCTAAACAAATTTTCTGCTGTTTGTGTTAAATTTAAATCTAGATTTCAAATTGATTAAATCAGGGAAATATTATAGTTTTATAAGTAATTTGACTGTTAGAAAGAGTTGATTTCTTTGTGCCTTCTTATCGTTTTCAGCAAGACCAGCATAAACAATCAACGGACTAAGAATAAACAATAGCTTTTTTTGAGAAATGTTGAATGTGACGGCACGTTATCAATCGTCTGGTAACTGAAAGGTATGTCATTAATTGTTGTACATGTTTAAATTGTTTACACTTTGCAAGTATACTTTTTTATACATTTTACTTTAGTGGCATAAATCTTTTCAGGTTATATGAGTATAGAATGACATATTTAATGTCAAAATAGTTACTTCAAAAATAAATAAAGAAAGTCATAGATTTGACGCAGGTAAGCTATGCAAATATATTAGTAAACAAATTGACTCTTTTAAGGAATATAAGCTCAGCACGCCGTTACTCAACTTTGTATTTTCAGGTCCTACGCGTAGCCTACTAGGTACCGAAATCAATGAAATAAGATTTTACAGGCTAAATACATACTCTTTTTATGTATGACAATATGACAATGGTGAACATTAAGATCCATAAGTTGCAGGTAAATAGATAATTAATTGTTCATGCTATTTTTTATTGATATTTATGTTTAAACTTATTTTTCTCAAAACTTAATGTTCATAACTTACTTTGTAAGCCTGCGCAACAGTTCTGCTTGAATCACGCTGAAAAATTTTGTACTTTCTTTTTAACATATTTTAAACAAATTTAAATAGAGTATCTTTTTATTATTACCTAACATATCATTTTTAAAAATATAAGTTAATATTAAAATACTGCTTATATCGTAAACAATAAATTGTTCATATAGAATAGAACCTTAAAATAGTTCAAAAATATTATTTGATTATATTGCTCTTTATATGTCTTAATTTTAGAATGAAATGTTCATAAAAATAAATGTATACCAATTTTTTCAAAATGGCTACTTCAAAGACTGGTGAATTTGAACAAAACCAGTCTAAACGTCATCTTTTTCTATATTATAACATGTTTTGTAGAAAAACAATTTTTTTTCTTAAATTATAGGATTTTAGTGTTTGCTGTATCTTCTTTCCTTAACCAATGCTAAATATTTTTAATTCATCAAAATAAAAATAAAATACTCTTTTATTTTTAAATAATTACTTGCATAGAGTAGTAAAATTAAAAAAGGATTTAAATAATTTATTCATCATCATTTTCATACATTTATCATTATATTATCAATAAAATAATCATATACTTTAAAATGGGGTGTCTTGGATCACTATTTTAAAATAAATTTATATGTCCTCGGCAAGCTTATGGATATTAATTTTACTAAATGTTAACCAACGACATTATTGGCACTAACTAACAGTATTATTATTATTAACTAGTATAAGCATCTCATAAACAGACACAAAATTTGTTCTGAAAAAAGTATGTATATAAGACTTTTTCTGTTTACGCTAATGAACTTTTAGAATAAAGCTCAATACATTAAATGTATTCAAAATACTACAAGAAGAATTCCTTGTTAAATATTACTAAGAATCATAAATATCTTCAAGGCGATTGGACATTTTGTACATTGTTGGTACGGTTTCGAGACTAATATTTTCATAACTATATAAGTTTTTAAAATTTAGTAATAATAGAAAGTAGATGCAGTGTCTTCAATTTTATTTTAATAATAATATGAAAATGTTACAAAATACTTAAATTATATTATGAAAGTAATATAAAAATGTTATAATATGATCAAATTATATTGTGAAAATAATATAAGAATATTTCAAAATGTTTTAAATTACATTTTGATAATAATATAAAATGTTATAAAATATTTTCAATTATATATTAAAATTAATATAAAATGTTACATAATGCTTGAATGATATTTTGAAAATAATATAAAAATGTTACTTGAATGTTATATGTAAGTTTAATGAATGTCATATTTTTTAAAGAGCTTATTATAATTTAGGTTATACTAAAACTAAAATTAAGATATAAAAGTAATGTTATGAAAATAATTTTTTTCTCCCATACAGAAAAAGGTCAAGACTTTTTTCAACGCAGGGATAAAATCGATTCATTTTCGAAAAAATACTAAAAAACGAAAACGGATTAAGCAATAAGTAAATTGGTCTTCGAATAGAACAGTATCCGATTCTGTATAACACTATTATAATGTAGGATAATGTTTTACAGCAATACGTCAAAAGGTAATTTTTTTTATTAAGTATAATTAGTCGCAGTTTTTTTATTTAATTAAATACTTTCGATTCCTTCAAAATATTTCTTACATTAATGTTATCTGAAAAGATAAGAATCGTTTTATTTTACTCAGCAGAGTTTGTTTTAGTCATAATTATTCAATAACAGCGTGGAAAAATTATGAGAACTAGAGTTTGAGAGTTATAAATACTACATAAGAATCTATTTGTGTCAAGGTTTTTGAAGATCGACGTGTTTTGAAATATAGTTGTCGATAAATACCCAATATGAGTTCTCTACCACAATCATCACAATTAGAGAATCTACCTTCTATGCGCAGTACAATAGCTCAAATCACAGAAGATACTTTGCCAAACATTTTGCAATTTCTACAGCTTTTATTTCATAAGACTCGAAATGAAAATCTTTGTCTTAACCCATTAAAAACCAGGCAAAATATGGCAGAGATATCGAGAAACGAACTGTGCCATCCTTTGCATAACCAAAAAAAAAATACCCGTGTTTTTTCTTTTGTCGATTACAATTGTTTATAACAAATTATTTAAACAAATAACCCAAAATGTTGTAATTTTGCAAAACTGAATGCGGATATCGATTCTACGGGCAAAAACACGACAAAAACCTATGTAACGTTTTTTGTCAGAGTTCAATTTGCTAGTGTAAAATACCTATAAACAATCGTACTCTGGGAAGGGGGCATTGACTATGCCAAATACCATGCAAAATATGGCAGAGATATCGAGAAACGAACTGTGCCATCCTTTGCATAACCAAAAAAAAAAAATACCCGTGTTTTTTCTTTTGTCGATTACAATTGTTTATAACAAATTATTTAAACAAATAACCCAAAATGTCGTAATTTTGCAAAACTGAATGCGGATATCGATTCTACGGGCAAAAACACGAAAAAAACCTATGTAACGTTTTTTTGTCAGAGTTCAATTTGTTAGTGTAAAATAAGAATAAACAATCGTGCGCAAAGTAGTAAAAGTTTCAATAAGTTTCCGAGTTATGAACCCAATTATGGCTCATTGCCGTGATCTTCTTTGTGTTTTCTGCAAATAGGTTTGCAACATTTCGTACAGAACCATTCTGTTCTCGTCGAACACGTACCTATCCCGCATTTTTTCATACTTCCTTGTTTCATGATGTGTTCTGAAGAATTTTCAGGCTTCCTCTTTTCCCTGGGAATACGTACTGATGATAGCTTCTGAATGTAATATTCTCAAACTTCTTGAACAATATCTTTGGAACCTTTCTTTTCATCCGGATGGAGTTTATTGTAAATCATCGTAGCGTTCGCTAAAGATGCTTGAATAAGTTGCATAAAAAGACACCATGTCCATTTTTTACCTCTTATCGAAGGCATCAGAGCATTACAGTGTTGATCGTGGAGATCGACACCACCCATGTGTTGATTGTACATGAAAAAAGAATGAGGGAAAAGAATGGAATTTTTCGACGATTCCTGCCATATTTAGATCATATTTAGTTGAGAGAATCGATACGGGTTTGGAATCCATTACCGTAATGAAATTCAACCCTGAATTTGCTTCATGCTTAGAAATAGTGGTTCCTCTTTCAGCTTTTTTTGGCATTTCGACCTTCTCTTTCACGCGATTCTGCTGGGCAGTGCCTGTTGATGATAAACCATTCTTCTTCAAATGTATCATTAGGTCTGGATTAGAGAAAAAGTTGTCAAAGTACACGTGGTACTTACTCAAATCTTCTTTTTCGGTTCCTTCTAACAAAGTAGAAAGTAATTGTATTACTACTCTTGAACCCAATCCAACAGAAGCTAAAACTTTTTGTGTGATATTCCCTGATTTACCTGTGTAAATATCGAGGTCATAGATGTATCCATCAGAAGAACAAAGTGCCTACATCTTTATTCCAAACCTGATAGGCTTATTCCTGATACACTGCTTGATACCAAATCTACCGAAATATTTCACCATTACTTCATCTATCGATAGGTTGTAGTCGAAGAAACCGAATTGCATGCAATTCTCACGGAACAAGTCATACATCGTTCTTACTTTCCAAACTTTGAAAGTTGGATTTTCATCTTGATGTTTGTAAAATCGAATATTCTTCTTGATGGTAAAAAATTCAGTTCTCGTCAAAAGTTCGGTAATTATTGGACACTCTAGGATTCGTTTTGTTGACCAATAATCATAAAGACGTTTTCTAGAATTGTAAATAGTAATCATTATGATTACAATAAAGCTTTCTAGATCATTTTTAGACAAATCGAAATGATTCTCAGCAGTAGCTTCCACAACATGATTCTTCATCGATTCCGAGAAGAATAACTCGAATAATTCCAAGGAATTTTTAAAAAACAATGGAGAAATAGCTGACAGATTGGAGTTGTCCTCGATATCAGGAGATATATTATCCAGAGTATCATCTTCCCAATCGTAAATATGATTCGGCTCCAACAATTTTTGAGTACTTGTGTAAGTACTTTTCACATGTTCGTAAGAACCTGTAGGAAGATCATGAGATGTTATATATTCTTCTAGATCAACATCCGAATCTCTATCTAAACTTTCATGATCAGCAGGAACAAATGCTATATCGACATATTGATCTTCGTCAATGTCAGAATCCTCAACTAAATCAGGTAGATCCCTAACTCTCCGTCTCGACATTATCAATTGCGTTATCCACACAGAATAATGTGATCTATTTTTATGAAAAGTTCTATTCCTAAAGTCTAGTTTCGAAAGATAATTTTTTTTTCAATTGATGTACCACCGTTAGCCTGCCACTCAAACGTGATCTCTAACACGGAAAGTTTTGAAAAAAAATAAGCTCATCCAATTATAGCATGCAACACTACGGTATTCCGCAGGTCAACATCTAAGACGGATGAGAAGGATGATTTACATGTGAAAAGTTCGTTACTGTTTTAGACTAACAAATTGAACTCTGACAAAAAAACGTTACATAGGTTTTTGTCGTGTTTTTGCCCGTAGAATCGATATCCGCATTCAGTTTTGCAAAATTACAACATTTTGGGTTATTTGTTTAAATAATTTGTTATAAACAATTGTAATCGACAAAAGAAAAAACACGGGTATTTTTTTTTTGGTTATGCAAAGGATGGCACAGTTCGTTTCTCGATATCTCTGCCAGGTTTTGCCTGGTTTTTAATGGGTTAATGATAATATAAAATAAGTTATCGAAAAAGTCAACATTTTTTTAAGTCGAGGTTGAATTGATACAAGGCAAGATTATAATTGTCATAAAAAATTAAAAAAACTTCACACAGAGTATCGCAGTTTGCAAGAATACGGTAAAAAAATTAATAAGAAAAAGATGAAATCACTGAGAAACTAGGTAAAGGGTTTGATATCTCTCATGTCCATCTTAAAACCACAATTGATGATTTACTAGTAGAGTGTCAGAGGTTTGGAAACCGATATCTGCTGAAACTTTGAGAGGTGTTTTCTAATACCTACATTCTAAACCTAAAAGAATAAAAATTGACATTAGGAAGAATAAAAGTAGCATTTTATTCTTTTAGAAAAGTATAAAAGTGTGATTTTATTCTTTAGAAAATTTGACAATGACTTTAAAAGATTAAATTGTACAATTTATTCTTTTGTAAAGAATAAAGCTCAACTTTTATACTTTTAAAATAGTAAATGATGAATTTTATTCTTCACAAAAGAATAAAGTCAAGAAATTATTCTTTATAAAAGAATAAAATACCACCCCGCTACTTTAAAAGAATAAATAACGGATTTTATTCTTTATTTAAGATATATATATATATATATACAAAATAGGTGTTCTTATATATATATAAGAACACCTATTTTGTAGTTCTACTGCTGTACTAACCATCAAATTCTAAGAGATTACTTTTAACCTAAAAAAATTATGGCATTCGCTGATCACCTCAGTCGGAGTAATTCCACCAAAAAGTCGTATCTAAAAAACTAAAAGACCTAGACACTTAAAATTTAGTGTCATAGTTTATTAGGCCTAAAGAAGAAAAAAAAACTTCCAAAGTCTTAGATAATCTTTCTTCCATTTTGTAAAAAAAGATCTTATTCACAAAATACCACATAGGTATCTATATGTGAAACTGTTAAATCTGTTATAAAACTTTCAGCAGAGTGATTATTTGATTAAATCATGTAATATTGTACTTCAAACATATAAAATAAGCCTTATTTACTTCACAGTTCTAATGAAAACTGTAGAAACTTGTTTAACCAAAAAACATGATGACAGTCGTTAGTAGATAGGCTATATGCATACTGGCTCATGCGGGTTCTGTATCACCCCCTCCCCTCTCAAAGTGATCCAGAACCCGTTCGGATTCTAAATCACCCAGAATGATCCAGAATCCGAAATCGAGAGAGTGGGAGAGCTTCCCTTTCTCTCACGTGAACCAGAATGCCTATAGTGTTTTCTACTTTTTTTCTTTATTTTCTTTGCAAATGTTTACTGGAGTGATAGACTAATTTTATGAGTTTGACGGTGTGAAGTGCGCAGGCAGTCTTGTAGATGGGATTATGGTTTGTACATACTGTAACGCACTTGACTATATAGGTTTTTGACGGATAGCCGTATTGCTGCATTCAGAATTATGAACTGCAGAAAAATTGAATCGTTGCAGCCATTTCTGTTTAAATTCACCCATGACAAAAATTTTGGTAGCATCATGTAAAGAGCCACGGAGTAATGATCCAATTTGTGAGTAGTCAAGCCCATCCTTGTTCCAGGCTATTCCATGATAATGATGTTCCAGCCAAATGTTTTCCCTTTGCAATTTGTCAGAGAGTCTTTTCTATGAAAAGGGTTTCTTGAATAGACGAACGATAGGATTACCACTTTCATTGAGAGGAGTGATAGCTATTTCTTTTAAAACATAATCATCTCCCATTTGCTTGAAACCAATCATGTCTACTGCATACTCCATCTTGAAATGAGTGTTTAAACGAAAGTGTGTTGGATAATATGCTGTTTAGACAAGCTTCTTGATATCCCCACTGATGGGATTCAGACTGAAACTCTAGATATACATCGACAGGAGCGCTCTTTATAGATTCGTTTTGCCGTGAACAGTCAATAACTATGAGTGGTTCAAGGTTGATAAATTCAGACTTTGTCAGCAGTGGCTGTGGGTCTCTTCCATAGTAGGTGATTTGAAAATTGGCATACATATCATAGAGAACAGCGAACTGATTCTTAGATATGTCGAGATTCATATTGTTATATGGATAATATTGAGAATTCAAGAAAAGTCTCACATTATTAATCTCACAATGATCAAATCGACTGGCATTTTCAGTTTTCAAATTTATTTTCTTGGTTTGTAGTCCGAGAATGACAAAACGAGATTTGTCTAATTGATTTGAAGTTTTCACTGTCCAGACATGTTTATTCATGCTCGGAAGTACAGGATATTCAAATAACTCCCAAGATCGATAACACATAGAGATAGGATTATCTTTGCCAATGAAATTCAGCAGCTGGATCTTTTGTTTATCAGATGCAATAACATATGGCATTAACCACTCTATCTTCGTTATTTTTACCTGGTAGTCTTCATATGTAGTTACACTATTTGCTTCAGTACTTTCCTGAATTATTGCATTCAAGTCATTTCTTGATATTGTGAGAATGAGTTCATGCTTCACATTAACTACGAGGGTAGTTCAATAAGTCTTTAGAATAAAGTATAAAAACAATTTTTTTTGGGTAAATTTTTTTTTATTTTTCAACATAATCTCCTTGGTGCTCTATACACTTGGTCAATCGCTTTTTAAGTTTTTTTAATCCTTCAGAAAAGTGCGTTTTCGGAAGTTCCTCAAAATAAGCACTTACAGAGGCAATGACGTCTTCGTTGTCCGTAAATCTCTGTCCACCGAGCCATTTTTTCAAGTTTGGAAATAAGAAAAAGTCACTGGGGGCTAAATCTGGTGAATACGGTGGGTGTTCGACCAATTCGAATTTTAGTTCTTCAATTTTAGCCATTGAAACGAAGCATGTGTGAACTCGGGCGTTGTCGTGATGAAAGAGAATTTTTTTTCTCGCCAAATGTGGTCGTTTTTTTTTAATTTCTTCTTTCAGCTGCTCTAATAATGATGCATAATACTCACCAGTAATTGTTTTATCCTTTTCCAAGTAGTCAATAAGTATAATTCCACGTGCATCCCAAAAAACTGCCTTTCTTTGGAGCTGGTTCGCCTGCGGAAATCCACTGTTTGGATTGTTCCTTTGTCTCAGGAGTGTAGTGGTGTATCCACGTTTCATCCACAGTCACAAATCGACGAAAAAATTCCTCAGGATTCCGACTTATGCGCGCCAAAAGAGCCTCAGAGGCGACCACTCTATTGCATTTATTCTCAGCTGAGAGCAAACGCGGCACCCATCTTGCCGATAGCTTTTTCATGCCTAATTTTTCATGTAGAATTGAAACAACTGCACCTATAGATATCCTTGTGGCCTCAGCTAACTCACGCACTTTTAATCTCCTATCCTTCAACACCATATCGTGGATTTTATTGATGATTTCGGGAGTAGTTGCTTCTACGGGCCTTCCTGAACGTGGCTCGTCACTTATTGATGTACGACCACGCTTAAATTCATTTACCCAGTTATAAACCGTTGCTAAGGCAGGGGCAGATGTGCCATGAACTGAGTCCAATTCATTTTTTATCTCATATGGAGTTAAACCCTTTAAATGAAAATGTTTAATTACCGCTCTGAACTCGTTTTTTTCCATTTTTCTTAACAAGCAATTTTTTGTTTTTCAATTGGTTATAAAAACACGTAAACTCAGAAGATGTGGACTATGACTGCACCATATATCTAGTCGGGAGTGGTGCTGACTGAAAACAGATGATTTGGAGCGATTCGCGCGCCATCTGTTGGTCATTCTAAAGACTTATTGAACTACCCTCGTATAATTTTTTATAGTGTTCTGAAAAGCCCAAGATCATACTCAGAGGAATGGAAACGTCAAAGTTGCCGTGTGCATCTACCAAAGTTTTGCTTTCTTCTCTAACGTCAAGCCAGCCTGCATTTTCTAACATGAGAGTCTGATTCGGATTGAATGATGTCCATCCTTTCATGAGACTGCTTAAACCAACATTTTTACTTTTATCTATCTCTACAGCATTAATTTCGTAACGAATTTCATCAAACAGATGGCAAATGCCATTGTTCACGAAATTAGTTTTAGTTAGTGCTGTTCCATTTGGTTTTTGCAGTTTTCCACATACATGGATAGAACTGTGCGATGGTAAGAGACATAGATCTTGATGTTGTATAGAAATACGAATTTCATCACTATTATCAAAGCTTAGTGTCGAGTATGGTTGATGTGCGTGAAACTCATAATGAGCAATAGACTCATCGAATACGACACCTGATTGAATGCTTAGAATTTGGTCCATTTTTCTGGAAGCAGCAGAGAATTATACACGTGAATTTTCTCCATGAACTTTTAGACCTAGGCTTCTGAGGAACTGAATGCTCTTCCGTGTTAACGGTTTGAGTTTCTTTGGTCGACTGATGACCGATTGACATGTTGGTTGACTTATATGCACTCTAGAATTGTAAACGATACCCATTATACAGATTTGATATGGAGTCTAATAGTAATTTCTTCTCCACGGAAATTCACTAAATTTCCATCTTGATCTACGATTTGAATTTGAAGATGATTGCACTCCACTCTGAGTGCGTTGATTTTCAATATTTTCACAGGTAAATCAGAACTGTGGTGAGATTTTTCCTTCAGAATGCGAGGAGTGAAGAAGACGACCTATTGAATCGTGAGGAGTGAGATCTAACGGATGACTGCAATTAATTTCACTTCTGAGAGTATTGTTGTTAGCTCTTAAAGAAAATTCAATTCCTTTAGATTTCAAAGTATCTTGTAAAAATTTATTAATAGCATTAATCTCGTAACTGCCAGTAGGGATAGTGATAATATTTCCATTCACATGAAGTTTATTATTCGAATAGTCCACATTGGGAATCGAGTTGAATGTTAAAAGTTCAACTAAACCCAAAACAAAATTTTTATGCTGAGGTAGTTCAATTGCAGGAAAATATTGTGGTTCTAGAACAGAAGATTTTCCTGAAAGACTCAAAGTGAAACTGTCTTCCATGACTGATTGGTAGAGAATGATTCCCATTCATTTGCGATCTTCTCTTTTATAGTCTTCCGCTTAAGAATTGAAGACAAAGATGACCACAAATGAATGAGACAAAATTTTGATATCTTTTATAGTTATATTTTACTTCTTTCACGTTGAAATATAACATGAGCTCTATGGGAGGTTTAAGATCACCAAAACTGTCAAAATAAATTACTTTGGAACCATGTTTTCGATAACAAACCCAGTGCCTTTATTTTCATGTCATCGAAGTTAACAATAGCAGATTCATTACTCCATGGACTATCGGAAGGCAGATTATTTCTCATAAAAACACCTCGGAAATGTGGAATTTGCAACATATGAGCATATTTTAGAAGATCATAGTCAGTTAGTGGACGATTTGGCAAAGTTAAATCGAAGTTTTTTTTTTTAATAACTTGACCATGACCAACATGAGGTTTCATAAATAATCCCATTCCAGTTTTATATGGTTTAAGATAGAGACCTTCGCCTAAAGCTTACATTGCCTTATTATGTCTCTTACTATCTTCATGGTTTTTCTGTGCAGCTTTAGCATCATTTACTGCTTTAGCTATTCCTGAAGCTCCCCCTGACAGAGCACCGGTCGCACCTAGTCCTGCGAATAGCGGTATGAAAAACGGAAGAACTCCACCAATTTTTGATGGAATTGGAAGAACACGTGGAATGATAACTTTCCTCTTACCACCAACTTTCTTAACAGCTTGACGTGCACCTTTCAAGGCGGATTGAATAACCTTGCGGTAACATTTACTTGGTGACATTGATTTTTTAGTAGCCGTCACTAACTTACTAAATTTTAGACCCATTCCAGTTATTCCTTTTAATTTTATAGCATTTGTAACAGCAAAAGCATATGCTTTTTCAGCAAGACTGGAATCCTTGGCTTTGACACGTTGCCAAGCTTTATCAGCGAGCTTCATGTCAGCTGCTTTACGATCTCCATTTTTATCAGAGTACACTATGTCATGTTCTTTGCATGCCTGATCAAGCGGATTAATTCCGAGATCACCTCTTTTCAATCGTTTTTTTAATTTAGTTCCGGGACCACAGTATTAATATCCAGGAAGATGCATCTCAATCGGCAAGTTATTGATCACTTTATCAAGTAATCCATAACCTTTTGGTTGTTTCCGAGATGTATGTACGATCATCTCTCTTCGAGTGTTGTTTTATAACTAAAGATCAAAATATAAAACATGCGTTTATATTTCCATAGTTCAATGTCAAACTAGACTTTGTCACGTA
This sequence comes from Gastracanthus pulcherrimus, assembly GCA_949152435.1. NCBI lineage: Eukaryota > Metazoa > Arthropoda > Insecta > Hymenoptera > Pteromalidae > Gastracanthus > Gastracanthus pulcherrimus. Next base: position 122,829,684 of record OX424575.1, on the reverse strand, counting down.
AACATGAATTTCGAAATCTTTGTTCTGAATACTGGAAGAATGATAAGTATGGATTTGTTGTTATCGACAAAGATAGAGTGATGGATGATGGTAGATACAGAAAAGGATTTGACTGTTTTGCAATCAAAAAGAAGTTATGAATCCGAAACTTACAGTTCAATTGTAGACAGCATCTCGTTAGCATGTCACACTTCAAGAAAGAAAGGAATATTCTCAACGAGCTCTTGCGAGCACGTGAGGCTATTAAACAAAAATACTCTTTATTTGAAATGGAGAGAGAAGATTTTGAAAAAGTTATTGGTGATATTGAAACCAGTCATTACACCACTCGAGAAGCTCGTCAATCCGCAAGGCGAAAGCTTGCCACCTTCTAATCACATTTTGAATATAGACAGCAACAGGAAACCGAGGAAGAGATTGAGATTCGATCGATCAAGTTATATAGTAAACGATATAAATGAGTCGGGCTCCGCATATGATGATGATGATGATGCAGATTTTTCTTCGATGGATGGCACAATGATGAATTCAACATTCAAATCTGCGCTTGAAAGAAATTAATCAAGTGACTTTTTATCATTGTTAAATGAAAGCCGCAGCAAAATCGATAACATATACGGAGTGCGGAACGTCAATGGAATGTATATGATTGGCGATTCAGAAATTCAATTCAATAAAAGTTATCCTAAAAGTGGGGGTCTAATGGAATTACTCTTCAAGAAACAACCAGATGACAATCTTATAATTTCAACAGATCGAAAAAATTATCGCAGCATCCGGGAAGCATCAAATGCTCATCGGAAAACATACAGCAAAGATGAGAGTATACTCACTTCGAAGAGTAGAAAATATATGAATATCATAGGACCCATGTTCCGCAGCGATCGTAAAAATAAATCCACCACCGGAAGAGGCCTCATACCTAAATATAAAATAGCAAAGAAAAATTCTTCTATAGATCTAGTCTACTGGGATGATCCAAACGAGCTTATCGAGCGACTGCGATTATTAGTTGCGGAACGATCTGCTGGAAATAACAATCACGACAATGAAATACAATCGATCATTGAGGAACTACGCGAAGCTGGACATATATATTGAAATGCATATTTTCTTATAAGATCAGTAGCATCATGAGTCTCGACGTGTTCGGAAGAAAACTTGAGGGCACGCAAGAAGTGAGTCGCGGTCCACCAGGCATTGGTTATAATCTTACATTAGATGGTAATTTTGATTTACAAAATAAAAGGTTATGTAAACTTGATTATCCAAGTCAGCCTAATGATGCAGTCACTATTATCAAAAAAAAATGGAGAGACAAAAAATAGCTGAAGAGTTGCACAAACCAGCTCGCCGCATTTACAAGCAAAAAAAATATGATATACGTGGAATAGATGAGACTTGGCAAGCTGATCTTGTAGAAATGATTCCATACACCAACGAAAACAAAGGTTTTCGCTACTTACTTACTGTCATAGATACATTTTCGAAGTATGCATGGGCCATACCAATCAAGTCGAAGAGTGGTAATGATGTTACTCTAGCTATGGAGTCAATACTGAAACAAGAACGCGTACTGACAAATCTACAAACTGACCAAGGAAAAGAATTTTACAATTCAAACTTTCAGAAACTCATGAAGAAGTACAAGATAAACCTATACTTACATAGTAATCTTCATGCAAGCATATGTGAGCGTTTTAATAGAACATCAAAGAATGCAATGTGGATATAGTTCAGCAAACAAGGGAGCTATAAATGGTGGGATATCCTGCCTGAGTTGGTGAAAGCTTACAATTCAAAAAAACATCGGACAATAGGAATTGAGCCTAAAAATGTTACGCAGGCAAATGAAAGAGAGGTTAAGAAGCATTTTCCAAATGAAAGATACCTGAGAAAAAACCGATATTTAAAGTAGGAGATAAATTGCGGATAAGTAAGATAAAACATGTTTTTGAAAAAGGTTATACGCCAAATTGGTCTACTGAAATTTTCACAATATCACGAGATGTAAAAACCAATCCGGTAACTTATCATGTCAAAGATTATTATGATAAACCCATCTCTTATGGCTTTTATGAAACGGAAATTCAGAAAACTATGTAACCAGAAATTTATCTAGTAGAAAAAGTTTTAAAGAAAAGTGGAAACCGTGCATATGTTAAACGGTTAGGCTTTAGTAATGAGCATAATAGTTGGATAGATAAAAAAAATTATTTGATTTAACCAAGATTTAACCAAAAATATTAATGTAAACGCAATAATGTATGTACTAGTAAATAAGAAAGTAATCATATTCTGTTATTGTATTTATTTATGTATTATTAATAAAATAACTATTATAATCAAAGAAAGCTGCGTATTTCATTCAAACTTAAAGGAAGATCCACCCTGATATGTCACAAATAAATTCATTTTATTTGCAATATTGGAGAGTCTGTCAAAAACCTCTTGATCCCTTAGGATGGCTGATGAAATCTTCTCTGGTAAAAAGATTTGAAAACTTTCGTCGAGTTCGGCTACGACCTTCGTACCGAATCTCGTCTTCACCTCCTTAAGTGCTGACACCATGTACTGATGATCTTTTTCCAAGTCTGTTACTTTCTTCCTTGGCAAGCAGTCGCGTTCAGCAATCTTATTAAGTGTAGATAGATCCATTTCGGAAAAAGTAAAAAATAAGAACTTCTAATAGAGAAAAGATTTGTTAGAGCAAAAAAAAGAAAATTGGTGAGAATTAACTGTGAACTTACTAAGAAATTTAGTTGAGTCGTGGTTTCTTCCCGCAAGGATGATAATTCTCGAACTTTTCGATTGCTCGAATGTGCTCCTCGTCGTGGTCCTTCTGTTGATATAGCCCACTTCCCACCACAATTTCTGCCCCTTCCATTGCCTCCTGTAATATATCCCTTCTCTCTCCTCCCTCAGAGCGTATCCCCTCCATTGATGGATCCCAGTCATGCATAAACTTCTCTAACACATCATATTCAATTCTGCTTTGTTCACCTTCATTGTCATAAAGTGTCATCCCCTCTCGCCTTACACCATTTTCATTGGCTGCATCACCCCCACCTCGTATTTCCCCCTCTTTTTTATCTTCTGCAATATCCATCCCCACTCGCGTTGCCCTACTTTCATTGGATACTTCATATCCCCTCTCCACTTTCATCTCTACCATTATTTCTTGTTTTTCAGCATCCTCCTCTATTCGAAATGCAGCTTGCGCCATCTGCTCATCCATGATTCGGAAATGACCCCAAGGTAAAGTGTCTGTACTCTGAGGCAATAAGAATCTCTTATCATCGTGAGGACTAAGAGTAATTTTATTCTGTCTTTCAGTATGCACTATGTGCAATTTTGAACGAATGTTGCATTGATCACGTTTTACAATAATAAGATCCTGAAGACATCTTCTATAATCCTCGAAAGTTATTGTTTTCTTCACAACGCTGGATTTTATACCTCTGGCTTTTTCACCGTCTCTCTTCCATCAACTAAAATACTGTACATTTTGCTTCGTAAACCTATAAATTCCATCATGATCTTGCAACAGCATTCGTCTATCATTAATCCTGGGAATTTTTATTGACACGTGGAATGTTAAACTGATTATTTTCATCATAATCAGAAGTATCAAACCTGTGAATGTCTTCTTTCATTATTCTATACATATCAATGTCCTCAACTTCATATATCAAACTATCAGTATCTGTATAAAAAAGTTTACATTTTTCTCCTACTCGCTGTTTCATATACGAGTAATGGAAATTATAAACTAATGTCTTGGACAAATCAAGGATACAAAGACCAACGTATATCGGTTTCTTGATTGTGATACTTGTTCTCTTTAGCTGAATAGCAACTAAATTTTCATCAAAGATTGCACAGCTGTGAAAATGTGGTTGAGCTATGCGTGCTTCTGCCCCATATCTGCCTGTGAATTTATTTACTAATCGTATATCAACACGAGACCGCTCTCGATCGATACACTTTCCATAGACAGCATTAATTAATAATTTATAATGAGCGACGTTGGCTCAGTGGTTAGCGTGCTAGACACAGAAACAACGTCGTTCCAGGGGTCGAGGGTTCGATTCCCGGTGAAATCACTCGGATTTTTCTGAGTTGTTTTTCAACGGGAAAAGAACCTTGGACACCGGCTGTTTCGAGGCAGGTTTTTCCCCGGAATTTTCCTTCACTGTAATTTCGGGTTTTCCCTGCCTCACAGGCTTACACCTGGGCAAATGCGAAACAGTGGTAGGGACTATGTAGAAAGGTCGATAAGGTAGGTAGGCCGCTCCGATGCACTTGGCAGGGAACGCCGGCTTTACCGGCGGGGAGCTGGCTCCGGCAATACGACCCTTCTCCGGAGAGGCCTACACTGGAAGGCGGACCCGATGTCCTCTCGAGGACAGGATTGGGAAGCAGGAAATGGAAAATAGGATTGGGCTCAACTTCCACACAGAGGTGGTGGAAGGTTCCACACAGAGGTGGTGGAAGGCCCCCGGCAGCTGGGCCAAGAGGCTGCGCCGGTAATGAAAAAGAAAAAAAAAGAAAAAAATTAATAATTTATAGAAGAGTTTTTCAAACTCATTCTTTGCTTGCTTTCTCTTTTCAGTATTTAATTCGACATAAGGTTTAAGCCAGGCCTTCTGCTCGAAACTCAGAATTCTATACACCTTTTTCAAACGAAGTCCATTATCCAGCGCCTGTTTAAGTGTTCGATAGTGAATCACATACTTTTTATTATCGTTCAGAGTAGTGAGAAGTTTGTTCTGCTTTGAGCCAGGTGGTGCACGGTCCTTTGCGCAGAAAGGGAAGTCTCGATGTTCATCATGTATTTCCTCAGGATACTCCAAGTCTACTTCAGCAATGTAACCTATATCTGAATCTGGTGGTGTATTGAAGAAGCTTGGATTCGCCTCAAAGTCAATCCATTTGAATTTTCCAATCGGTAAATGCTGTACCATCGCCCATACAGATTATTTATATCAACATATAAGAGTGTCTTCGTTTTCTGTTTCTCATCGTACGAAGAACCCATGTATGGATTGTTTGCCTTAGCATATCGATTACAACACTGGCTTATTCCTCCCCGAATGCCTGCTTCAATAAACATTAGCATGTCAATATCGGTAAGAAACTCTAATTCTACCTTTGTCATTTTAAGAGCTGCTGAAAATGTCAACCCTGGTGTCGTGTAAAAGTGAGCAGGACATAAATCATAAGCTTTAAGAGATGTCTCTCGAAAACTTTCGAAAACGTCAGCCAATAGTAGAACATCTGTTTTTAACATTTGTTTTGACTTGAACAGCATGCTTGTAGTCTTCTTCAGCAGTATGGAAATCTGTTAGTTTATTATAAAACTCATTCTTTTCTGACAATTTTGTAGACGATAGCTTATTAAATGCGTCTACATAATCATATTGAAATATACCTTTCCGTCTGAGAAAATCTATCATTTCATCTGCGAATCCATCTAATCGAAACTCTTTCACCGCTATAGGCACGTTTTGTAGATATGATGCGAGCTTTTCCAATGATGATGGTAGAAAACGAAAAGAATCTATGAATCTAAAGCTGATGTCGCAGTCATCTATGTATTTCGTAAACGAAATATATTTCTCCTTATTATGAGGTATTAGACTAACTCGTCCTTTCATCAATGTAGAAGTAGCGATCTCTTTCAAAATGAAGTGAGTATCATAATTGAGGATATGAAAAACAACGGGAATGCATCTTGAGTTCTTATAATTCAAATTACATGAATTGTGAGCTACATCTCTGAAACTGAAGAGAAAAAAGAATTCATTTTTTTTTCTTTGGGAATCACCGAAAATTAATTTTAAATATAACTAAACTAATAACATACCGTCCTGTAAAATGACAATGGTCTCGCACTGCAAATTCTTCATCACGGATTGATTTTCGACATATATGACAAACGGTTGACCTCTGGAAAGATAATTCTTCTAGAGCTGTGAGTTTCATTGGTTTAGGATTCTTGTAGAGATGATCTATCTTCTCACTTATTGATTTTAGTTCTCGAACAAACCATTCTGCAGGTGTCTCTTGATCTCCAAATTTTTGTCTGTAAGATTTATAGACAGATAATCTGTCATCAAAGCTGCATTTTGTGTAGTAACCTATACTATATGCTTCATAAAGTTGAAAAGCATTCTCATTCTCAGTAGGCTTCAATAAACATTCAAAATCAGCATAAATAACGAAAGGAACTTTTTCTCTCTTTTTGTAATCTTCGAATTTGAGAATGTTATTCTTTGAGTCTGGCAGATTGATTCGACAATTATTCATATTTTTTCATTATAGAAAACACCTTTCACAGTGGTATGGTTTTTTATTAGTTTTAGACAGTTGAGAACTCAGAAGACGAGACATGCTTTTGATCCAAACATAATGGTATTTAGGCATGCTTTCATCACCATCAGCAAAATTATTTTCTTCATGCTCAACAATGTAAAAATCTTGAATGATAAGTAGATTTACATGTCTACCCTTCTTTTCTGGTTGATTATTATTTTCTGGTAGATTTACATGTTGATCTTCCTCTTCTGGTAGATTTACATGTTTATCTTCCTCTTCTGCTTGATTTACTTGTTCAGCCTTCTTTTCTGACGTAACGTGACAAGGTGATATTTCAAATTTTGAACCATACTTTCTGAGCATGTATACATTTACTGAAATATTATTCAATTTTTCGAATTTTGAAATATCTTTCAGTTTTACTGAGAACTGTATATCACTAAAGATCAACTCGTTCTCATGTAAACGATACTGATTAACTCTGTTGGAATTATATTTGCTGGGATATAATGCTGAAAGAATAGCATACTTGAAACACTGATTGTCATTGTTATGAACATTAACACATGCTTTTTGTTTTCTATAGACTTTGAGAAAGGAATGTAAGAACTGCCCTTGAATGGAGAATATTTTTTCATATTTATACACACTACAGATTCTGTATCACTTTGAGAGGGGGTAAATCCGGGGAGGGGCTTAAAACATACAATACAAATACTGACAAATTTGAGAAGGGGACAAACAGGGATAGGGCTTATACACACTATGAATACTGGATCACTTTGGCAGGGGAGGGGGTGATACAGAACCTGCATGAGCCAGTATGCCTACAGCCTATCTACTGTCGTTGATCACCTCAGTCGGAGTAATTCCACCAAAATATCATATCTGAAAAACTAAAAGACCTTGACACTCCAAAATTTGTGTCATAGTTATTAGGCTCAAAAGAAGAAGGAGAACAATATTTCCAAGGCCTTAGATAATTCCTTAGATAATATTATTTCAATTTTATCAAAAAGAGTCTTATACACAAAGTAGCATATATGTATACCTATATATGTATACCTATATATATGTCAAATGGTTCAATCACCTCTAAACTTAAAAGGGAGTGATTAATCAATTGAAACATTTAATGTTTCACTTTGTTTTTATTGTTTGTTGAAGTAAAACTAACTAACATACAAAATTTGAAGTCTATAAATCTTATACTTTATGAAAAAGTCATTTTATGGTAATTCTAGTTCCACCGACACTTGGATTTTGAAATTACAAGTATATTTTTTTACTCGCTAGAGTAACCAAGGGTCTTGTGTAGTTCCAAGCCAGTTTTAATTATATGTTGAAGTGGAACTAACTTACATATAAAATTTGAAGTCTCAAACTCTGTTGGTTCAAGAGAAACGCTACTTTAAAGAAAATTTTAAGTTTCCGTTACCTCAATTTCAACAATGATTTTTTGGGTTAAACAAATTTCTACAGTCTTCATTAAATATATTGAGTTAATATGGCTTATTTAACTTAATCACTCCCTTTTAAGTTTAGAGGTGATTGAACCATTTGACTTATATATATATATATATATATATATATATATATATATATATATATATATATAGGTATACATTTGTAGGTATGTATATATGTGCTATTTTGTGAATAAGATTTTTTTTGACAAAATGGAAGAAAGATTATCTAAGACTTTGGAAGTATCGTTTTCTTCTTCTTTAGGTCTAATAAACTATGACACTAAATTTTAAGTGTTTAGGTCTTTTAGTTTTTTAGATACGACTCTTTGGTGGAATTACTTCGACTGAGGTGATCAGCGAATGCCATAATTTTTTTTAGGTTAAAAATAATATCTTAGGATTTGATGGTTAATACAGCAGTAGAACTACAAAATATGTGTTCTTATATATATATATATATATATATATATATATATATATATATATATTTATTTATATATCTTAAATAAAGAGTAATATTTTTTGTTTATTCTTTTCGTAAATAATAAAATCCGTTATTTATTCTTTTAAAATACCGGGGTGGTATTTTATTCTTTTATAAAGAATAATTTCTTGACTTTATTCTTTTGTAAAGAATAAAATTCATCATTTACTGTTTTAAAAGAATAAAAGCTGAGCTTTATTCTTTACAAAAGAATAAACTGTACAATTTAATCTTTTAAAGTCATTGTCAAATTCTCTAAAGAATAAAATCACACTTTTATACTTTTCTAAAAGAATAATATGCTACTTTTATTCTTCCTAACGTCAATTTTTATTCTTTTAGGTTTAGAGTGTAAAAATAAAATCTAGCACCCTTAGTTTTTTTCCAATGGGCCCTTGTTCTCAAGATATCAGTCAATTGATCTCAGTTGTACGTTATTTTAGTAAGAAACGGTGCCTCTACTTCTGATCATAGCTCTGAAAATCGTTACGATAGAAAAAATTACCAGTTTAATAGATTTTATATGTCGTACGATAACTTGCGTAAAACGGTTTGTTAGTAAAACGGTATAACGATTTTGTTTTTTTAAGATATAACAAAATCAATGAGGTAAATTATTTTGGTATGTTAGAAATAATATGATCAGTTCAGTGTAAATGCATTTGAAAGAGCATACAATTACCTATCTTCTCTGATACGAAAATATTTATAGGCTATCTTCCTTCTTTTGTTATACACGAAAACGTTTTCTACTATATCTTGGCTGAGCTCTTAGCCCAGACTAATATAATTTTGATTGCTTATATCCTGAGAACGTTACGGTCATTTTTTATTAAATAATCGAATTTTTATTTGCTTTTTTTTATGAAGATACGAAATCAGAAAAAAAAATAATTTTATAGTATTACAAAATTTATTGTCATTTGTAGAAAATGTTATTTGATATGTAAAAGCTTTCTAAGTTTTTATACAATTCAAATATTTTTTCATAATATAAATTATTCTTTTGCATATGTTTAAATGTTAATTTAAACGTTTAAATCATTTATAAAAAAGGACTTGTAGGTTTGACTTTTCAATGCAGAAGTAAATAGAACAAATAAATACATATAGAAACAATTATTAAAGTTGGAGAAAGTTAAGTGCCAATGAATTGGCAGCGTTATTTAGTTCGATTTCTTAGGGAGATATGGATGTCTTAGAGGGGTTTCTTGGGCCATTTAATTTATTTTCAAATTATTCAATTTTAGAAAACCAGATATTCAATAATGAGGAAGACATCGAAATTATTAAAGAGACTGAATCTCCGAAACTTAGCGAACCAGACAATGGCCAAGGTGATATTTCAACTAAAAATTTTTAAAAGTAATATTTAATTGTTTTAGATGAATCTCGAAGAAGGTTCCTGCGAGAACGGATTGTGACAAATAAATTACAATCAAGATATAGTAAATAAAATGTTAGAGGGTCAATAAATGTGATGACGGAAGATGTTACTGCGACTTTTGACGGATGAGAATTTCTTATAGGGATTCAGTATTTATTGTTGGCACTGTTGCACGTGCATTAGGCTATGATATTGAGAAATTAATACTTAATAAATCTTTCTTTAATAGAGTAAGGACTAAATTTCGAGAAATCAAAGCCAAAAACATAAAAGAAATTACTGACAAACACATCTAATAACATCTAATAGTACATTGGGATGGAAAACTCATTCCGGACTTAACCCATTTCTTTCCAAGAGGCCATTTTATAGTCTAAAGTAGGAGCATCTACGATTTGTTCTATTTTTCCATTGTACATAGGAATTGGTAATTGATCAATTTGTTTACACGCTATTAACTCATTTCTTCCCAAGCGGCCATTCTATAGTCGATTGGTTTTTTGCCTAAAAAATTGTCGAAAAAAAAATAATAACCAATAGTACTTTTCTGAAGTAAAATTGTCCGCTTTTTCCGATTCTGAAGTCAGAATTTTGAAATTTCCGTTGGAAAATTTCAAAATGGTGGTTTTAGGCAAAAACCAATCGACTATAAAATGGCCGCTTCGGAAGAAATGGGTTAATAGCGTGTAAACAAATTGATCAATTACCAATCCTTATGTACAGTGGAAAAATAGAACAAATCGTAGATGTTCCTGATTTAGAAGACCAATAAGGAAAGACGATAGCTCATGCCGTTTACAATGCATTACATAATTATGGATTGGTAGATTACACAAAAAGTGTATGCTGTGACACAACACCCGCAAATTTAGGTCATAAAGATGCTGCAGTTGTTTCTTTCGAGCAATTTCTAAACAAAGATTTATTATATTTACCGTGTCGCCATCATATACATGAAATTCTGTAAACTGATTTTCAAATAAAAATTTCTGATGGACCAAATGTAGTTATTTTTAAGAAGTTTAAAAATGAATGACTTAACATTGACAAGACAAATTATGAACGTGGATTAATAAATTTAAAACAGTTTTTACACGATAAAATTGATGATAAAACTTTAGTTTAAAGATGAATTGCCTAGAGATGACTATAAGGAGATGTTAGAATTAAGTTTATTGTTCTTAGGATAGTCAGATAGTATAACAATTCGTAAGCCTGGTTCATGTCATCGTGCTCGATGGATGGTAAAGGCAATCTACTCTCTGAAAATATTTTTACTTAGAAACTCTTTAAAATTAAAGAAACATGAAGTGAAAATTTTTATCTTATATCTCGAACCCTGATTTACAGTTCGCTTAACTATAGCTGCTCCTAGTAATTACTTGAAATTAATTAGAAATTTGTATGACTATGAGTGAATTGACACTAAGTTATCCAGAACTATACTCAACAAACTTCAAAACCATCTCTGGTATTTACCTCCTGAAACTTGCAGCTTTTCAATTTTCAATGAAAATGTACCATCCGATACTAAGCGACAAATGGTAGAAGCATTAAAATTGAACATTGATAAAGATGTTAATCTTTCAAAAAAGTTATATGTAACTTTTGAAATAAATATGGAAGAATTAAAAAACAAACAACTCGACAATTTTATTATTAGTTAATGCTATCGATTATTGAGAGATTTGGATTGAGCATTGAATTTCTAAAATATGGCTACGAAACTTCGATAAAAAATTAATTTTATGTACAAAGCCAATAAATTGTGAAATATATAGGGATCGTTAATGATGCTGCTGAACGTGCTGTGCATTTAACTCAAGAATATATTAATATGTTACCAAAGGATCCAGATCAGAAGAAGTATTTAATACAAGTGGTAGAAGAATTCAGAAAAGAATTTCCTAATGCAAACAAATAGACATATAAAAAGACTAAAAAAAGTCAAATAAATAGCTTTGTGATAATATTAAAAAAATATGGAATACAACTAAAAATTCACAAATTTGAAATGCCCAATTTTGTTTTTATTTTATTTAAATTTATTTTTGTATATTCGTTTATTTTTAATAGTACATTATGTAACATGGGCAAAAAGTCGAATATTTTTCTCGAGTTACATATAGTACTTTATGCTCATCTCAACGAAAATGGCCACTTTTACCTCTGAAAAGCGAGACCAAAGTAACCCTTTTTTTCCCGCAAAAAGGATTAGGGGGAAAAATTTACTTTTTTCCCGCAACCGCGGGAAAAAAGTGACTTTCCTAGCAACTAGTCCAAATTCCTTTATTTCATCAAGCTCTACCAATAACCCTGATTTTCGATTGTCTTTTAATAATATAAGTTATGTTTTATCCAATAAAATAAAACAGACATTTTATACAAAATTTATTAGAGTATTCAATATTTAATACGAAAAACTATTACTTAAAGAGTAAAGCAGCGCTGTCCACACCGCGCACCGACTACGTTTTCAAACATTATACGTCAGTCCATTAGTCCCGCTTCCCAAGTAAAAAAGTGGTCACAGTTGAGATGGGCATATTACTATATTTATCTCGAGAAAAAAGTCGATTTTTTCCGCGAGTGATACTGCCCGAGCGAGCGAAGCGAGGGCACTAAACTCACCCGCGGGAAAAATATTTTACTTTTTGCCCTAGTTACATAATGTACTATTATTATTATGCCCATCTCAACTGTGGCCACTATTTGACTTGGAAAGCGGGACTGATGGACTGTTAAAAGATAATATTGTTAAAAGACAATCGTAAATCAGGGTTATTGGTAGAACTTGATGAAATAAAGGA